>BSBK01012398.1:0-73717 GCA_027943335.1 Chamaecyparis obtusa
TTATATATAATATATATATATATATATATATATATATATATATATATACATATATAGACACACACATACATATACATATCTATATGTATATGTATATGTGTGTGTGTGTGTGTGTGTGTGTGTGTGTGTGTATATATATATTATATATATATATATATATATATATATATATATATATATATATATAAGTATGAAGTTGAGATTATTGTTAATGCTTTTGAGAGTTATGCATTGCCAATATTTATGACTAATAAAAGTAGTGATTGTTATTTTTCTTAGATCAAATACTATTCATAGCCCTCCTAAGGTACCCTCCACAACCTCTATTACTAGCTTCCATACATGAATCCTTTTCCTTAACTGCTCAATTTCTTGGCAACTAAGTTTATTTTCTTGGAGCATTATGATTTATTTTTAAGAAGAAAAAATATAACAGTCTATCACTCATTATTTGTTAGGAGAATTCACGCCCGTAACATTCCATGTTATCATCTTCATGGATCATTGGGAAGGAACTTCCCCATTCATACATTTAATAATTATGTTATTTTATGTTGATCTTCTACCAAACCATGTATTCTCCTTAGTTTTGTGTGGGTTTTTTATTCCCTCTTCCTAGAATATTCATCTTAATCAAGGCTATCTTTACCTTGGTATATTATGTCTATCCCCAAGATTTCTTCTTTTGATTCCTTTTCTTCTTTTGCATATGTTTCTATATTCCCCATTTCAATATCATTTTCTTCTTCTTGAGTTCCTAATCCTTTTAAGATTTTCTTAATGAGCTCTTCCCTTTCATCTATTATTTCCTTATTTTAATATTCCTTACCTTGTAATATTTTCATAAACTCATATACTTCTTCTTGTTGTAATGGGATGCATGATTCTTCCATGTTTATTTCAATAGTTTATGGATTTAGATTATTCTTATCCTTAGTCTTTTCCACAAATTTATTCTACTTTATTTCCATGTTACCATTTTCTTTTTGGTTTATCTCTTTCACTTCTTATGTTTATTCCAATGTGGCTAGCTGATCTTCAACTTCATATTTAAATACTACCATATCCTATAATAATTGTTGAAGGGTAATTTTCCTCTTATTAATTAGCTATTGCTTTTCTTCTTTTAATCTAGATATTGATAGCGGAAAATATTCATTATCATAGATTTTTTTCTTTTGTCTCCACTCTTGACTTTCCACCATGAATCCTCCACTCTCATCATTAAAGTTGATCTCTACTTTCAGAGTCTGGGCTGAAGTTTTTTCTTTTAGGGAAACTTGTAGATTTCTTTGTTTTAGATAAAAATTTATCTCTTTTACTATTCCAATATATAGGGTAGGCCTCGACCTTTGACTCCCTTTTTCTTATTTTTAGTTCTAAAGGCTCAAAATATTTAATCTTTGGATCAATATTTAGGAGGATTTAGTATCAACTATTAAATCTTTCCCTTGCTTACTTTCATATTCCTATAATAGATACCAAACCATTTTCTATTACTTCTAGAGTATCTCAAAAATAATATTTTGTTGGAAACTTGCCCAGGTTTTCCCATTTAGAAAATATTTATGGTTTAAACATTTTGGGGTTATAATTAGGAATCCAATCTATACAATGAAAGAAGTAACCATTGAGTAATCTTATTTTCCCATAAATAATTTCCTTCTTAATTTCTTCTTTTTTGTTAGTAATTAATAGATAATTATTTTCGATAATAGATATACTTACTTGATGTGGAAATTAAATCTTCCACCACTCGATCACTTTTTAAATTAGCTAATCAAAACCACTCTAGACTGTTAATGCTCCTAGCTTTGAGTACAGGTCCCAAGTTCCTTTTAGTACATCTACATCAATTGTTTGTGTTTTTCCATTGGTCTTCTTTTTTTTTTTATTGGGTTTAACTTTAATTATCTTATTAACCTACCTAGTATTTAAGCCTAGGTTGTCTCCTTTTTCTGTAATGAGACTCTCTTTTTGTAGTAGTTGGGAGAATAAGGTTTTGCTTCTCCCTTCATTGTCCAAATTTTATTGAATTGAATTTCAAATTTCTAGGGGTCATAAGTATTATTTTTATTTCGTTGTTTCTCTCAGATCCTTCGCAATGTTTTTCCAAATTTATTGATATTTTTTTCCCAATTGAGTTTTTTTTGACATTGATGTTGTGGTATGCATTGTTATAGGTCTTCGCCTTAATGAAATTAAATTCTCCCTAGTTAGAGGAGGATATAGCTCTATTTTTCAATATTGGATCTCATTAGATGATTCTTCTATATTTGACTATTCTTCATTTTGATTCATTGAGCATATTTTCTAGATATTTTTGCTTTGAACAAGACCTAGGTTAACATCTTCACATTTTTTCTTGAGAAGAACATAACATTTTTCTTCCAATAAATTAATTATTATTGATTTATTATTTCTTAATGTAAATTTGAAATTAATTTATATGTTGAGATATATAATTGTTTAAAATTACATTTCCAATTTAGTTAACAACTACCTCCAAATTATTTAATCTTGATGGGTAGCATTGTTTTGTACCAAAGGAAAATCATATTGTATGAAGTAATTTTAACAAATGGTAGATGGATATAATTATAGAATAAATATGATGGAAGGTATTAAAAGTTGGATAAATAGACAAGTGGAGAATTAAAAAAGTTAGTTGATAATGCTATGTTGATTTGTAGGAAAATTTTGTAGAAATCAATTGATTTAATTGTTTATGAAAGAGTTCACAAATTTTTATTTTGACTTTTTCTTTTATTCACATAGAAAAACAATAATTATGCATGCAAGTAAGAATATGTGTTTACCTTATCATCAAATCATGCATAGATAGATGCTATTGTATGAATATGAGTTCTTTTGTAGGCATATGGATATACCTATATTATTAAAATTGTATGCTCTTACATTCTTTTATATGCATGCTTGTGCTTTGAATTTATATACACTTATGAAAAAATTTATTCTCTATGACTTAATAGGCATTCTTGAAAGTTATTATTAGTAGGAGAGGAAGCTTCTTTCTTTTGAAATATAAAACATCACTAAGATGGGCTATTTTTCTTTGTATTTCATGTATGATGTGTTTTTATGGACAAGTGCATAATGTAGAATATTAGGGAAGGATGGGTATTGGATTTCTTTATATAAGCCTATAAGATGGACAACTAGCATAGATTATGCTTTGTCCAAAGTGATGTTACATATTTTGATATTGAATATGCATTTTGTACTTTCTTCATAGCACATCATTGTGGAGTGGTTCCACAAGAGTAGGTTACACTTTTTAGTTAGCTTTGACACCTAAATGAATATTTGACAAAAATCTTCACATTTGGACACCTATTGTCACTAAACTGTTAGGAATTTGAAGATGATGTAGAGTAGTGATTTTTCAACTTTTGTACATAAAATCTAAATATAATTTTTTGAATTGATTTGTATCCAATTTTCTCTCTACTTCAAATACTAGTTTTTAGTAGACAACTCATATTTTTAAGAGTGACACACACTTTAAATAACATAACCCTTTTTCTAAAAGGGATAAATGTCTTATCCTTTTAAATTTAGATTTCTAACCTAGATATGCAATGATTGTAGTTGATTTTATTTCATTACGTTGAATATATTTTATTTTATATAGTTCTCAAGTTTAATTAACTATAATTTAGACATAGGATCACTATACATATCACAAATTGATCTATATGTATTGAAATTCAAATTATTATTATTTTTGTTGGAAAGAGGACATCAATAAATAGCTCCTAGCTATTTTTTAGAATTATTTTAAATTAGTTTATTATTCTTTTGTAAGAATAGAACAAAGAAGGTGATATATGGTGAAGAACTCATGTTTAGTAAAACCAAAAATAAAAAAGTCATAACAAAATCAAATATATATTAAAATCATACTCATTAAAAATCTCATTTCAAGGAGCACAAACTTAAAACTTAAAATTTCTAAATCAATTCATTTGATCCTCCAAAAGCTAATGACAAAGTGATTTTTGTCAGCATTTTGATAGGTGCAAAGGAGACTCTATTGTAGGTATGATTGAAGAGTAAAAATGTTTTATCAAAGGAATTTTTATCTTTAAAGAGGATTTTACCTAACCCTGTCCAATTAATTCCTTCAAATGAGACCTCTAACGACTTAAATTGTTATATTTTATTTAAAATGTGTGAAATAAAAAAAACTAAAGATGTGTTGCATTTTCATAGGTGAAATATAGATAGGTCACAACATTGCACCATATTTCATCTAACGTGTCAATTCCAATTTGCTAGGTTCTTTGTGCAGTATTGGATGCCCAACCTTTCATTTTGAGTACTAGTAGAGTTAAATAATTTTGGGTTGTATGAAAATAAATGTCTAGACCCCATTCTCATGCTCGAGCATAGTAGATGGAGAGTAGTCCATGGCTAAAGGAGGAAAACTTATTACAACATCACTTCATATTATGTTTGATGAATTCAAACTATTGGTCACCTGTATTGTATCCATCTTTTGATGTGTTGACATGTTGATCATAATTTATACATATATTAAAGATGGATTATCTCTTTTTTGAGAAAAAACTTAATTAAATTATCCTTTATACATCATTACTTACTTTTGACTATGGAATCTTGAGTTAATATCATAAATTTAGTCCTATGTAGACTCGATCACCTTACTTTTTGGCCATTACACAATAGTAAACAAGCCATGATTTTTGTAGCATATGACATGTCTCTTGTTGACCAATATTATGGACTAGGACAATGTCAAATAGGAATTTACTTAATGTTCCTAGAACCCATTATTTTGGTAGTTAATTTTTTAATATGTGTGTTAGCATATCAATAAAACTCATAGATTCCTCTCTATATCAGATAATTATTTAGTAATATATTAAAGAATGAGAAATTATAAATAACAAGTCACAAACATTGATGTCATGTATTTTTCTATCAAAATGAGTATGAAGGTTTCATAAATTGATATATTTATCCAATAATGGTATTTCAATTTCCACATATGCATTGACCATTCTCGAATCAAAATATTTTATCTCTAGTTTATCATTAAGTGAAATCAATACATGAACATGTGTAGACCCTTGATGTTTCCATTCTTATATGTACCAGTTAAAGCTTCTCTATCACTCTTCTATGAAGTCCCCTTAACTTCCTTAGCATTTGTAAAACTTTAAACAAGTGTTGTTCCTTATGAACTATTCTTTGTTAAACTTGTTTGACTCATCTACTGGCAAGTAAATTGACCATTGATTCCCATAAGAGATAGGTTTGCGTGAACCACTAATCATCAAATATGCATAAATAAATTTGACTTAAGAGCCATGTGATTAATTTTTTGTAAATATCATAGTTGTACATTTTGTCGATATTAAAGACATTAGGTGAACACTACAAGAAATACAATATTGACTATTGATTAAAAATAAACTATTAAATGTGTGTGTGTGCGTGTGTGTGTGTGAGAGAGAGAGAGAGATTTTTAAGAATTTAATTTTTTTGAAGAAAAAAATATTGAGTAAGAGATTGAATCTTAAATGTTAGACATCTGGCTTAATTTTATATTAAAATATATATTCTTTGTTATTTATTTAACATGAGTAATATAAATAGAATAATTTAAATAAACAAACTAATATTATATTGCTTTCTTTTTCTTAATTAAAGATATTTAAATTTGATTAAATTTGAATCTAGAACAGAGAAATTTTTTTTTATCTCTGTAATAGTATATTTATTTAACAACTCCAAATAAAAAAAGTTTCACTTCCATTATATTGAAAACCAGGGGATTGATTCGGCTTAGTTCCCCATAGACTCCTGTTTCCATCACAAAAAACGATTAATGGTTTTTCAGTTTTCAATATTCAAAGCTCTCTTCTACTACCTTCAAAACTTAACATATTTCGAAAGGATGAACGCGAATACAATTTCAATATTTAAAGCTCTTTTGTGCTACCTTCCAAATAGAACAGTTTTCCAAAAGATGAACGCGGATACAATGTCAACATATTGACCGAAAGTTATTTTTGGATACAGACGATTAAACACAACTCCATCTTATTCTTCGTTATGACTCGGTTGCTGAGACCTACGTGTTGAAACCCTACAATGACGTGGTAAAGGATACATTTTTCCCCACCAAGCCCTACATTTTCCTTCACAGAAACTTCCTTGGACGGGCCACAACAAGCTATGCTACATTTAAAGCGCGTTTGTTGTTTCATTTGCCTCTGCATTCATTAAATCGCTATGGCTTTTACATGCATACTCCACCATCTGATATATTTTATTTATCTTATCTTTGTTGTTGGTGTTTTGGCTCAACAGCAGGATCCAGCTTGTGCAACAGGGGTAGAGATGCAGGTGATTGCTCAGATAGATTGGCCTGGAAATGACACAGACCACAGGAGATCAATAAATCAAACTGCGTGCCAGCAGCTATGCCTTTATAATTGCTCATGCACTGTGGCCATCTACGCCAATCTTAGCGACGGGGAACATTGTTGGATTAAGGGAATGCCTCTGGGAACGAGCAAGGAAGACGACACATGAATAGCTTTGGTAAAAGTCTTCAACGCTATTCCCACCATGCCCACAAAAGAGAAAAAAGAGGGGAAGGGACTATTGGTTACTGGCATAATCCTTATGGTTTGTTCCCTTGTCTTTGCAGCAAATTTAATATTAATTTGGTTATATATATGCCGATCCAAGCTCAGAGCCTTGTACGACCATCATAAGGTTAATCCGGTGGGAACGTAATCTTTCAGTTATAAAGAGATGGAGCTCGCAACAGGTGGCTTCGCCCATGAAATAGGCAGATGCGCATTCGGTAAAGTCTACAAGGGCGTGTGATCTGACGGACGAGAAATTGCTGTGAAGAAATTTGATAATCACTTTTCAAACGGAGAACAGCAAGATGTTGAGAAGGAGTTCAGAACAGAGATGGGTGTCATTGCGGCAAGCCATCGCAAAAATCTTGTTCAGCTTTATGGTTTCTGTGGCGTGATGGAGGAAGACACAAACATACAATACTGGAGATAACAGAACAAAGAAAAACAAAGTAGAGACAGAGCACTCTCAGAGATAATAATAAGACTATTTATATTAATGCCTTAATTTGTTACAGATTTTCAGAATTGCCAAGAGCTGCCAATGCTCAGAATATCGTATATATATTTCATGCCAAGACTGAGATAATTTTTTTCTACATACCTCACTAAGAAAAACATTCCTATTTTCAAAAATATTCTACCTATTGAAACTTCTAGAATTGCGTGGAAAACATCCCATTGAAAGAAAAGTCATAGAAGAAATATAAAATAAAAATTACATTAAATGTAGTGGTTGGCGGATGCAAGAAAAAAAAAGGGCTGGTCACATAATCGCATGAATAAAATAATAGTCATGCGATTATGCGATAAGCTCAAAAGAGGGGGCCCACGCTAAATAGAGTAGTCCGCATATATAAAACATTATTTATGAGACTATGCAAAAAGACCAAAAATTAAAGTGCTGGGCAAATATTGTGGTCGCATGATCGCAAGAGCAGGAAAGCTACCTTGCGATCATGCGCCAAGGCATAAGGCAGGCCCAGTGGTAGGTGGGAGCAAGTAAAAGGATGGGGAAGATTAGAGAAGGTGCCTAGCTGGCAACCACGTGCATGCTAACTCTGCGTACTTCAGCACTCCCCCTTATTCTTCACTGTTATGTATGTCCACAATGCCGATTTCTTCTCGAAGATGTTCAAAAGCGTTCTTTGCCAATGGTTTTGTGAAAATGTCAGCTAGTTGTTCATTGGACCTGCAAAACTCAAGATGAATGTCACCATTATTTACCAATTCTCTTATAAAATGATATCTGGTATCAATATGTTTGCTTCATTTATGAAATACATGATTTTTAGATAAGGCAATTGCTAAATTGTTATCACAATAGATCTTCGTAGCTTCTTCTTGATGATGCCCCAAATTTGAAAGTATTCTTCTTATCCAAATTGCTTGAAAAGATGCTGATGTTGCTGCTACATACTCTGCTTCAGTGAATGAGAGAGTGACAATAGGTTGTTTCTTTGATGCCCAAGAGATAGCATCGGAACCTAGATGAAAAATGTATCTGAAAGTTCTTTTTCTATCATCTATGCTACCTCCCCAACCACTGTCTGTATATCCAATCAATTTGTAATCATCTGAAGAAGTATACAAAATTCCAAAATTCTTTGTTCCAGCTATGTATCTCAAAATTCTTTTTCCATCTTTCCAATGTGATTCCTTTGGTTTCTTCATGAATCTAGAAATAAGACTAACACCAAACATAATATCTGGTCTTGTGGCGGTTAAATATATGAGGCTGTCCACTAATCTTTTAAATAAAGTTGGATCTACACTTGGACCTTGATCATCCTTACTGAGCTTCAAACCCAATGCAACTGGTGTAGGGGTTGGATTCACATTTGTCATCTTAAATCTTTTCAACAATTCACCAGCATACTTGCTTTGACATATGAAAATTCTTTTATCATTTTGACTTACCTCCATGCCAAGAAAGTATCTCATGAGGCCCAAATCAGTCATATCAAATTCTTTTTTCATGGCTACTTTGAATGTATTGGTTTGCATATTTCCTATGAATATCAAATCGTCTACATATAAACAGACTATCAATATTTCTTCTTCATCATTCACTTTGATATACAAAGTAGGTTCATTGCCGCACTTGTTAAAGCCATTATTCACAAAATAAGAATCTATCCTTCTGTACCAAGCTCTAGGAGCTTGTTTCAAACCATATAATGCCTTTTTCAATCTACATACTTTATGTTCTTCTCCCAAAACTTCATAACTAGGTGGCTAACTTACATACACCTCTTCTTCCAAAATTCCATTTAAGAACGCTAATTTGACGTCCATTTGATAAACTTTCCATTTGTTTTGAGCTGCAATAGATAGGACCATTCTTATTGTATCCAATCTTGCTATGGGTGCAAATGTTTCATTGAAATCTATACCTGACTTTTTTGTAAAACCTTTTGCCACTAGTCTTGCCTTGTGCTTTGCTACTTTTCCATCAACATCATACTTTGTCTTATAAAACCATTTAACTTCAATCACATCCTTGCCTTTAGGAAGTTCTACTAGATCCCATGTTTCATTCTTTTCTATTGACTGAATTTCTTCATCCATAGCTGCAATCCATTTGTCTTCTTTTATGACTTCTTCAAAATAAATTGGATCAGCTTGTGTTATCAATGCAAAATCATAACAAAAATCAGCATTTTCAGCTTCTTGAGTTTCATCATAAATCTCTCTAAGACTTCTTGTCTTTTTTGATGTGTTTATGAACCTAGACCTTAAAGATGCAAGTGTTGGATCAAAAGATTCGTTGTTGTTATTACTAGTTTGAGCAGTGGGATTTGGAGTGCTAGGTGCTCTTGATGGTGTTGTAGGAGCATTTGCTTGTGTAGGAGGATTTGCAACCTGATTTTCATCTTCTTCATTATCTTGTAGGACATTAGGTGTACTTGAATTTATTTTGTCTATGCTTCCATCCCATGCCTCTTCTTCAACAAATTCAACATCACAGCTTACTATTAGCTTCTTTGTAATGAGATTGTATAGCTTATATGCCTTTGAATGTTCACTATATCCCACAAATATACATTTCTCTCCTTTGTCATCTAATTTTATTCTCATCTCTTGAGGTATCAACGAGTATGCCACACATCCAAAAACTCTTAAATGTGATATGTTATGTTTCTTTTTGCTCCAAGCTTCTTCTAGTGTTTTATTTATCACTGCTTTTGTTGGACACCTATTCAAAATATATACCGAACATGCAACTGCTTCAGCCCAATATTCATTTGGTAAGTGTTTAGATTTCATCATGCTACGTGCCATTTCCATGATTGTTCTATTCTTTCTCTCTACTACTCCATTTTGTTGAGGTGTATACCTTGCTGTAAATTATTTATTTATGCCATTTACTTTGCAAAAATTTTAAAATTCAGTTGAGACATACTCTCCACCTTGTTCGGTTCTCAATTTTTTAATAAAATATCTACTTTCTTTTTCAACTTTTGCCTTGAAATCTTTGAAAATAGCAAATGTATCAGATTTATACTTCAAGAAATAAACCCATGTGTTTTTGCTGAAATCATCAATAAATGTTATGAAATAAAGTTTTCCACTTATGGAAGGTGTTTGCATAGGTCCACAAAATGTTTGAATGTACTATCTCTAATGGCTATTTTTCTCTATATGACTCCCCAACTGGAAATGATTTCCTATGTTGCTTTGCCAATATGCAACTCTCACATGTGGTTTTAAGTGGCTCTATTTGTGGCAACCCATAAACCATTTTCTTCTTGTATAACAGCTGTAATCCTTTGAAGTTTAAATGTCCAAGCCTTAAATGCCATAGCCAAGATTCATTTTTGTATGAAGCTTTAAAAGCTATTTCAGCAACCTTTTGTAAACCTTGTGGCTCTATCATTAATCTAGTTTGAATTTTTAATGGGAACATCCTATTCTTTGTCATTTCAACTCTTGCAATTAGCCTATTGCTTGGTTTCTTGTCTAAGATCACACATTCACCATTCTCAAAATATATTCTATAACCTTTTTGTACCAATTGCCCAATACTTATAAGGTTGTGTTGTAATCCGGGAACATAGTATACATATGAAATATGTTTATCTTCACCTTATTTTATTTTTATGTTAATTAACCCTTTGCCCATAACTATGACTCTTTGATCATTTCCCAATTTAACTTCTAATTTTACTGAATCATCTATTGTTGAAAACATCTCCTTCTTACAACTCATGTAGTTACTACACCCACTATCTAAAAACTATAGTTCTTTAGAACTTTCTTGTGCTACATTGCATGCTATCAATATTGTGTCCCGTTCACTAGTGTTTGACTGATTTTCATTTGTGAAAGGTGCCTTTTGCTTATTCAAATCATATTGTTTTTTCCTACATTCTGATGCATAATGCCCAAATTTTCTACAATAATGACATTGGATGTTAGATTTATCATACCTTTTTCCTTGATCATGGCTTTGAGAGTGACTGCTCCCCCTTCCTCTTGTTGATGTAGAATGGGCATTTGGGCTTGATGGTGGTCTTCTACTTTCAAATTGTGTGTTTTCTCTTCCTCCTCTTGATGAAAAATGTCCTCTGCCTCTGTTATTATTTGATCTCCCTCTTGACTTGCCAAATGAGAGCTGAGTCTTGAATGCATTCTCAAATGATGATGACCCTATTCAATTCAATCTTTTCTCATGGACTAAAAGTGATCCCATTAATTCATCTACTGATAATTGAGAAAGATCTTTAGCCTCTTGAATGGCTATTACTACAACATCAAATTTAGCAGACAGACTTATAAGTATTTTTTCAACAATCTTTTGATCTTCAATAGTGTCTCCATAGGTCCTTAACTGATTTACTATAGACATTGCATGAGTGAAAAAAACATCTATTGAATCTAAGTCTTTCATTTGTAAATTTTCAAAATCCCTTCTAAGTATCTGCAATTTTTCCATTATTACCTTGCCTGTGCCTTGGTATGCTGTTTGCAAACTTTCCCATGCTTGTTTTGATCTTGTGGCAGCTGCAACCTTTGGAAAAATTGATTCCTCCATTGCTTGTTGAATGAAAAATAGTGCCTTTGCATCATTTTTCTTATTTTCCTTCAACAAATCTTTATCAGCTTGTGAATGGGCCTGATATGCCTGCTGGTTTGGTGGTTCAGGAAACCCATTTTTCACTAAATCCCAAACATCTTGAGAATGAAAGAGAGTCTTCATTTTTATGGTCCAATAATCATAATTTTTTCCATTAAAAATTGGAATCTGAGGCTGAGAAATACTTTCACTGGTTCCTGCCATGGTTTACCAGTAATACTTTTTTTCTTTTTATAAACTCTTTTCTTTCTTTGCTCACCTCCTTAGATCTTCAACTGTTCTATGATTTACTCTTTACCCAGAATGAAATTTTGCCAAGAAATAATACCCAGATCCTTTTTGTGCTTCAATCTCCAACAAACCTTTTTTTTTCTTCAATAATCGTGCTCTGATACTAGTTTGATGGAGGAAGACACAAACATACAATATTGGAGATAACAGAACAAAGAAAAATAGAGTAGAGACAAAGCACTCTCAGAGATAATAATAAGACTATTTATATTAATGCCTTAATTTTTTACAGATTTTCAGAATTGCCAAGAGCTGCCAATGCTTAGAATATCATATATATATTTCATGCCAAGACTAAGATAATTTTTTTCTACATACCTCACTAAGAAAAACATTCCTATTTTCAAAAATATTCTACCTATCGAAACTTCTAGAATTGCCTGGAAAACATCCGATTGAAAGAAGTCATAGAAGAAATATAAAATAAAAATTACATTAAATGCAGTGGTTGGTAGATGCAAGAAAAAAAAGGGTTGGTCACATAATCACATGAATAAAATAATAGTCATGCGATTATGTGATAAGCTCAAAAGAGGGGGCCCACGCTAAATAGAGTTGTCCGCATATATAAAACATTATTTATGAGACTATGCAAAAAGACCAAAAATTAAAGTGTTGGGAAAATATTGTGGTCGCATGATCGCAAGAGTAGGAAAGCTGCCTTGTGATCATGTGCCAAGGCATAAGGCAGGCCCAGCGGTAGGTGGGAGTAGGTAAAAGGATAGGGAAGATTAGAGAAGGTGCCTGTCTTGCAACCACGTCCATGCTAACTCTGCATACTTCAACATGGCAAGGGCTCCCACAGGATTCTGGTGTATGAATATATGCTCAATGGGTCTCTGGATAGAGTTTTATTTAAGAGCACAAATAATCTTGATTGGGAGTAGCATGTTCAGATTGCGCTGGGAACTGCAAGAGGTATCCTCTACTTACATGAAGAGGAAACAAATCCTATACTCCACTGTGATATAAAGCCTCAAAACATCCTCCTAGATGAAAAATTTAGCTCTAAAATAGTCAACTTTCAGATATCCAAATTATTGCCATAGAACAAACAAGAGCATTTACAGTGGCCCACGACACTGTTGGGTACATTGCACCTGAGTGGCAGAAGAGTATGGCAGTTACGGTGAAAGTGGACGTGTATAGCTTAGGAGTGGTGCTCTTGGAAATTATTTTTTGCATTAAAATGTTCGAGTTACATGTTCCAGAAGATGAAATGATTTTGTCTGGTTAGGCTTATAATTACCTCAAATATGGTAAACTTTTTAAGTTAATGGAACAACAAGATTGCAGAGGTATTGAAGCAACATAGTTGGAAAGGATGGTGTTGGTGGGACTTTGGTGCATTCAAGAGGATCCTATTCTCATTCCATCAATGAAGAAAGTTGTTCAAATGCTTGAAGGGATGATTGAGATTAAAGTTCCCCCTCATCCATCACCATCATAAAGCCAGTGGTCAAATTTCTTCTTTGTTGGTGTGTCGAGTGCCGTGTACTAGTTGAAGTTATTATGCCAAAGGCATTTCTTATTTGAAACACATCGGCTTAGGTTAATTCGATCGATGATTGTTGAAGAAGCCATATGCATGCAAGATGATTGAAATAATCGAGATCATTCATGGTTTTTTAAAAAACCAAAAATTGTAACATTTCCACTGTGTGAACCGATTGTAGAGATATTGATTAACTCGCCGACAACTCGAGTTAGGTTCGGGGTTTACAAGACATGCGTTATTTATTTGCTGCTCTTTTTTAGTTTATATAGCGGTGACAAATTCATTACGAGTTGTACTTTCTTCCATTTTATTTTTTGCTACACTGGTGATTCTGTCAGAAGTGACAGAAGTATGAGGCAGTGGAAATTTTCCTAGATCCACCGGTTGTCGCAAGAACACAAAGAATCTTTCATTCCCTTGGGATCATGCAGCAACCGTTGATCTTGTTTACAAGCCTGTGCATCGGCCCAGCCTTTAAACTTTCTAGCAGGCTAGGAATTGTGCATAAAATGAAAGACCGTCATATGTTCGCAAGGAATCTTTAGTATTCTTATGATTATGTGACAACCTTTGATCTTGGTTTATTCCAAGCACTCGCAAAAGATCACCCCACTACCAAATGTATACATATGAGCCTTTCTGATTAGTCGAAGGTATTTACTAAGCTTTATCTGTGGATCAAAATACATTCAGTCGGGTGATCTCTGAATGAAATAAAGAATTGTTATACTATACAATGATTATGAGGTTCTGTGTTGGTCGTTGAGTCTCCAAATGCAAGTTGGCAGTGTATTTTGTGGGTCTTCAAATATCAAAATTAATATGCGGTTAGTACTTCTATTAAGTGACATGGTGATTTTAATGGTCATGTGTCCTCATTATTTTGGCAGTTATGTCTCAAACAATCAGCGATTCAACGACATGAAGATCCAATGGTTGTCGCATAGCTGTAAGGAATCTAGTTAAGGTATGCGATCATGCATCAACCATTGATCTTCTTTATTCCTTGGCACTTTTAGTAGGTGGGACCGCTACCACATGTATACACATGGATTTTTCTGATTCATTATAATATCTGTTGACATGGAAATCATTGACAAGGATAGCATTCAAGGAGGAAAATTTGTATGTCTCCTTACCAGATTTTGGGAGGTTGCAGATCCTTATTGATTAAAAAAAAATGAGCTCGGCTTCATGAGTATTTATAGGACTGACAACCAGTAAAGAATCCAACGGTGGTCACATGTTCGCATGGAATCTTTTGAGCCTTGTGATCATGTGAAAGTTGTTGATTTTAGTTTATTCCCCAACATAAGGAAAAAAGGTTGGTCAGCTACTAGGTGTACACACATGGCCTTTATTGATTGGTCAGAGGTATTTGATGATGTGGAAGATGTCAATAGCATTGGCGCTTAGTAAAAATAGATTACACATCCACTTTCCATGTTTGATTTGACACATACGCTTAGTAAAAAAAGAATACATGTCTGATTTTAATGGTTGCATGTTCTCATTATTCTGGCGGTTATGTCTCAAATGATCAGCAATTCAGCGACATGGTTATCTCAAGTCTCGTAGTGTAGCAATTACATTATCAAAAGTATGCCGACTTGTGGGAAACTTTTAATGAAGATGTGATCGACGGTTGATCTTTAATCTTAGTACTTCACTAAGGTTAACAAAATATTTTAGCAACTTGGAGAATAAAGGTGTTCCCACAATCTCCAGTCTTAACCATAGTTAGAAGAAATATGTAGCGACCTGGAGATGAATACAGTCATGTGGTTGCCAGATGAAGGTGAGTTACAAAAACAAATTCAGTGAGTACTTTTCAATCACTGATTTAATTTTGTTCGGGTGATCGTCGCCTAGTCTCAGAATCTCTTGATGGTCTTTTGTTGTGAAGTCTTGAGATAAGATTAAAAGGAAATAATTTTGCAATGACTAAAAGATTGACTATAGTCGCCATGTCTTAGAATGGAAAAATTTAAGTGACAAAACATTGGCCAGTCTTTGGATAAATTGAACAAGGTTCAAACTATTCAACGAGTATGATTCCTTTCTATACTCGTTAGGTCTCCAGAATAGATAAACTCATTTAACAACTAAACTTTTCTTTAGTCGCTAGATCTCAAGGAATGTAAGGAACAGGCCAAATTTTTTAGCTCTTTCGAGAATGTGTTGTAGTCACTAGGTTGCCAGAAGTAAAATTTTTATTTCATGTCATTTTCTTGGCTTATGACTACTGAATTAAGTTGTGAATGTGCCAATTAATGGTGGAATTGACATGATTTTCAGCTTTTTGATCTCTAACCGGTTACTGTATTCAATTCCGTAAAATAAATAGAGTAGTTCATCACTTATTTTGAAATACGAAGCATTCAAACAAACCAAAGTGATAGAATTTCATGAAATTTTTAGAGCAATTTCAAATTTGAGTACGTTCACAATTTGCAAAGGAGTTCAAAATTGCAGATAAGATGAGCCAATTATCAGTTGGTGGACCCTCTATCACCAAAGGTGCTAAGGAGAAAATTAAGGAAAGCTATTCGGATGAATTCCTCATCTTACTACCAAGGTCATCATACAATAAGAAGGTTAGTGATCAGTGTTTTGTTGATGAGCTTGAATAATGTAGAGATGCTAGAACACCAGATGTTACTAGAATGTCTTTATTCAAGTACTTTTATAAGAATTATGATAGTCCACTCCCCGTCTCAAACCCTTGGATGTCAGGGTTAGCAAAATTAATATTTCCAGAGGCTTTTGTAGATGTAGATGTCTTAATTTTTTTTTCTCATAGCTATGATCCCCTATCCAGATAATTAGGAAGGGTGATGGTTCTACACTGGTAACCCTTGACTAAAATTTATTCATGAGAGCTTTCGGTATCCTGGTCCCAATGGCTACAGAGATTAATCTATAGGCCTAGGCCAATACATTAATTAGGGAGGCCCCTCTAGTGGTGAAAGAAATCCAAAACCATGTTCCTTTGGAGAATAGGAATTACATTGTGCCCATGGCCAACAAAAACCCTTTTTTTTACAAAGATCTCTGATTCTATATAAAGTATATTGCATATGGATTATGTAAAGTTATAGGGGTTGATGGTGGAGAGAGGATCACTTCAGATCTGTTGATGATGGTTTTGGACTCCTAGAGTCTTCATGTGATGAGAGGATATGATTACATAGGATATATAATTGATAGAATGCATGAGGGTTTATTGGCATTGAAAAACAAAACGTTTGGTTCTACACCTAGGTTTATGCACTATTCTTTGTTGATGCATCTCATTTTGTATTTTAATTATGATATGATGAACATGGAGGTCCTTAACCCACAAATGATGTATAAGGGACAACCGAATCCAGTACAGTTTTGGATAAGGGATTGGAGTCCACCTTCCTCGAGAAGTGATTTCTATGTATTTGAAAATTGGATAGTTCAACCTATCCTTCTCAATTTGGGCTTGAACCTTTCAAGGTTGTCCACTAGTGTTTTTCGGATGATTATGCCCTAGCAATTTGTTGATAAGTGGACCAAGGGTCATAATTGCAGAGATATTTACTATGAAAAGGGTTATACTATGATTAGAGTATATGGATGTCCTCAACCCCCCCACATACTACCATTCTTTGTTCCACCTAGGGTGGCATTTTTAGAGTTCATCTGGTAGGTTATGCTATCTAATAAGGAGCACCTGGCTAAACATAGAAAAGGAACTTTTACTCCTAGACACTTCAAAGTGCAGAGTCTGACAATAGGCAAGAATGCCTTTAGTCTAAGAAAATGATTGGTTAGGACACTTCAGAATGCATTTTGCCTCTTCCAAATATGTTGATACAAAGGGATTTCTATTTTCTGCAAGAAAACATTATATGCCTATCATTCCTTTCAACAAGAGACATGAGGAATATCCTAAGGAGGATGTAATAAAAAATAAAATAGATGAAGAAGAAGTGGTAAGAAGATCTGACCAATTACATTAGTTATATGCTATGGAGAAACAATTGAAGCTAAACAGATTGGCATTTTGTGGTTTCTTTCCTACATTGCCTTATCTCCAAAGGCTAGAGTAGATGATGGTCCAATTCAATACCCTAATGAGGACTTTTGAGGATCAAATTGATGAGAAAGAAGGAAGCAAAAATGTCCATTCGGAGTCTGAATGTGATGATGACATTGATGATGGCTTCTCAATGTACATCATCCCTACTTTGGAATAGATAATATCTGAGAAACATGATAATGGTCAGAATGTAGTTGTTGATCTACCTGACCTACATAGCTCCAAGGACACCAGTGAACCTCCTCCAAAAAAACAAAACTTGGTAAGTGGAGAATTTTCTCAAGTAAGAAAAATAGATAAAGTGGGAGTCCTCTTCACTGGAAAAGGTGTTCATAACCACCAGTTGAGGAAGAAGATAAGAGAGGAGAAAAGAAAACAAAAACTTGAAACAAAAGATGTTGAGTTTCCCTCAGCTCTATGCCAAGATGAAAGAATGTTAGAACAAGATGCATTCTTGAAGGATGACAATTTTATTCAATTAGATGAATTCAAGATCTTCTTAATAATGCATAAGCAACAACAAGTTGCATCAAGTGTTGAGATCATTGAAGAGGGTCAAGTGCATGATGAAGCAGTTGAAAGAGTAAGGGAGTATGACCCTGAGAATGAGAGATTAAGTCCAGAAGAAGCCAAACAACTGGTCAGAGCTAGCAATATGCTACTGGTACCTAGGAAGAATATATATTATGATTTTATTATTGATCAGATCAAGAGACAAGAGGATATAACATTATCCTCAGAAACCCAAGTAGGTGAGATTATCAAAGGATTTGGCTATAGCCCAAGGAATCAAGCATTGGCTCTATGGAGCCTATATCCTAAAGATAAGAAGCCTCAAATTTTGAATGTCAAAGAGAAAATGCATGGAGACAAAATTGTATGGTCAATCCATAATACAGGAGACCTTGAGATATCTCAAGTGTTAACTCATTTTACTAGGCATAATGAAGACAAGATAGAAATTATCCAGAGAGGTATGATTCTTTGTTAAAGGACTATAGTGCTCTTTTAAAGGATAGAGATATCTGAATAATGAAAGAAAAGGCATTGGAAAAATCTTTAGAAGATTTAGAACAACAGATAATAAATACTCCCATAGCTAATCCTACACCACCTGAACAACCTCTACTACTTGAAAATAAAGATGTAAATGAACAAGAAGTTATTGTAGATATAGAAAAGTTAAAATTAGAGAAGAATGACACTATCCTACAAGCCTTGCTAAAGATTTTGCAGCATAGGATTGATGTATTAAGAGATAAATGTGATTTGGTTTTCAATGCTTATAATAAATTACCTGAACTGCAAGTGGAGGTGAATAGTTATGTTTCAATTTTGAATGGATATTTTACAACTTGGTCGGTCAGAGCAACACTTTTTGAAAGATTGACAATAGTGCAATTTTAAGAAATGATATACCAGAGATTGTTCTACAATTAGGTGAAGAAATAAATAGAATTAAGGCCATATTGCCACTTTTTAAAGGCAAGGAAAATCCGATGGAGGCTAAGATAGCCATGCTTGACTCAGATTTTAACGCGTTCATTCCTCCCATTAAAGATGCAAATGGTGCAATGAAAAACCTTGACCAATGGAGATCAAACTTTGATCCTTTCTTGCCTAGGAAAGAAGCATTTCTTGACGAAAACAATGAAGTAGATATGGAGAGGTTTAATAAAACTCTGAATGAAGCCATCAAGGTAGAAATGGAGCTAACCAAATTTGTAGTAGATGTCAAGATGATAACAGACACCAAATGGGAGAGACAAAAAACACAGCTACAACATGTCCAGAGTTATAAATGGCCAACAAACGAAGAAGTAACTGCATGGGATAAGCTTAAAAAGCACAAGAACATCAAATCTACTACAGTTGGCTTTGATATTTTGGATGATGAGTGAAGAGGACATCTATATTAGCTGACACCTAACCTCAAAGCACAGGAATGATAAGCTATCAATAAGAATGATGTAAATTAGCTAGAATGGTGGTCATCATATCTCACAACAACTCAAGAAACTATCATGAATATCTAGAGACAAAGGTGTTAGTGATGAAGGAGTCATGAAGGAGAACACTCTTTTTATTTATATCTTTCCATCACATGAACACTTTTTTTAATTTGTTTTATATGCTTTTTTAGATTTTGACCTCCAACCATCTGTAGCTTGTTGCATTCTTATTGATAAGAGAATTCCAAGATGGTTGAGCTATATACAGGCTCTGGCCTCATTTTGTAAAGATTTAAAAAAAGATAATTGAACAACTGAGTATAATTGCTATAGAGCAGAGTACTAAATTTTGTGTCTAAACTTCCATCACATGAACACTTTTTTTAATTTGTTTTATATGCTTTTTTAGATTTTGACCTCCAACCATCTGTAGCTTGTTGCATTCTTATTGATAAGAGAATTCCAAGATGGTTGAGCTATATACAGGCTCTGGCCTCATTTTGTAAATATTTAAAAAAAGATAATTGAACAACTGAGTATAATTGCTATAGAGCATGAATCTTTGTATGTAATTTATAGGTCCATTTTAATACAAATAAACTAGAATTTCTCTCTCCTATTATTGTTGTCTCCTTACTTGTATGTCTAATCTTGTATGAATGAAGATCTAATTGATCAATGATCTTTAATCTCAGTACTTTACAAAAATTACCAAAATATTCTGGTGCATTGGAAAATAAATGTCTTCATGTAGTCTCCAGTCTTAAGCATAATAAAATCAATGTGCACTTTTAAATATTTTGTCAAGTAATTAGTCATTATTGAAAGGTTAAACCTGAGTGAGGATATGGAACTTTAAAACAAAGAAGAATATTATCCAATCCTTAGCAATGAGGCATTTCTTTTGTCTGAATCAATATTTGTAGCCAAACTGTTTTGGTACTTTAGCCATACAAACAATGAACCTTTTAACTAAAGAGTCCTCCACTACAAGTGTATTAAATTATTCTAACAAAACAACAAAGGGTGTATGCACACCATCAGAAAGTTTGAGACTTATAGTGTGTTGTTGTTCAATAGATTGCAATGATACAATTTGGAAACATGGTTCCTTAAAGTAGATACCATCCATTATTTGACTAATTGCTCCTTTTTTTAACAAGGACAACTTTTGTTACATATTTAATAGCAGTTAGTGTGATATTAGTAATCAAAACTATATCATTAATATAGATAGTATATTTCTGATTTATGCATTTTTGAAAATAAAGATTTAATAACACTCTGATTGAAGGCATAAAAGGAGAAATGGACCTCACCAAATTTGTAGTAGATGTCAGGATGATTACTTCATCAATAACACACTGGATTCAATAAAAACAAATATATGATAAGAAAATACTAATTGCTGACCATTCATTCATTGATTCTCTTTTACCATTTGGTGGAATACTACTTTGCGAGTCACTATACTTATAGAATTTTGAAAGATTTATATCAAAATATTAGCAATACACATAGAACCTTTTAAACACTGATTACTATAAAAAAAACTCCACTACTAGCCAGTTCCTTATCCTTTGGGCAACACCTTCATTGCAAGATTGTTATACATAAACAAATATATTGAAGTTTTTATAACCTTGCTCTTTGAAAATACGATCACCTTGTGTTGCATTTTATTAAAGGAATCCTAGATTCATACTACTTACTCATATCATTATGTAAAACTTAAATAATTTATGTCATGTTTAAAGGTTATTTAATCTCATCCTAAATTAGAGCTGTAGAACATAAATATACACACAAAAAAATCTATGCAATGAATTTCAATAATTCATATTTCAAAGAGAGATACACACAGGAGAGTTCTGTATTACTCTGCCTTCCTCTGAAGATATCAATAATTCATAACTCAAAGAGAGATACACATAGGAGTGATATGAACTTTGGATTTTATTCAAATGCCATATCAATATCATGTATACAAAATGCTTTAAAGTTCAAACTGTCTGGATTTAACTTAAACCAATATTATTACTTTCTTACAAAAATATGCCTAATAAAGTCTACCGTATCCTAAACTCAAAACTTGTCCATAAATATAGACAAGTTTTGATACTCTTACAATGATCTTGGTAATCCTTTTATAGAAACAAGGATTGCATAGTAGCTTCGAAACTTTATTACAAAAGACCAAAAGAGTTTGTCATATCAGACAAAAAAATAAAATATAACACCTTGTTGTTACAAATTGTATCATCTTAAAATGGAAGCACTTCCATCTTGATAGGTTTAGCACCCTCTTTTAATACATTTATCATGATAGAAGTGCATTTAGGACTCATCTTCTTCATTCTAGGTGAAATTAGGGTTAGGATCCTGACAATTCTCCTAAATTTCCCTCATCCATGGCTCTATTTTTTAGGTAGGATTTAGAAATAGATCCTCCTAGCCTTCATCTCTGTAATCATAGGATTTTATGTCTATCCCTAACATTCTATCCTATTCTGGCATCAGTTCTAGCTTTCTAGGCATCTCTAGGACCTCTTCGCTTGATTCTAAGTCAACTTGGGAAAAAGGTCAATATCTTAGGTTGACCCTGACTAGGTTAAGGTCAAGCTCGACTCTGACTAGGTTAGGGTCAATCTCAACTTTGACACCTTTCCCTAAATTTTCCAAATCCTTAATTTCCAGGCTTCGGGATTTCGGGAAATTTATTTTCCCGCCTTCGGGTCGGCCATTTTGGGTTTCAGGATGGTAAATCCTTTAATTGCATTTAATCTAGGTATATTTTCTAAAGGTGAGGACCTAATTGGAATTTAATTCAACAAGGTGGCCAATCTAGAGGAGTGTGCCCTAGATCACTATAAAAGGAGACCTTCCTCTCTCATTTTCACATCAAATCTCATCTCAAGTAATTGCAAGCTCTCAAGTGCAAGCAAGAATTCAAGAAAGGAAGGAATAGTGAAAGTTCAAGTTAGCAAGAAGAAGATATAGAAGATCAAGCCATTGTTGACATCAAGCATCTTTGTAGACTCATATTTGGAACAAGAGAGATCCCTTCTTCCTTGATCCACCATTGTTGACTTTCAAGCATTCAAGGATTCAATCATGGAGTAACAATTCCGGATTGTGAGTTTGGTAGAAGTACTTTAGCCTTGGGGGCTTGGTATGCTTTTTATCTCATTCAAATCTATGCATTGATATTTCATACATATTCATGCTAGGGTTTTGATCTAGAGGATTAGATCTTGGCATTACACTTTCAATACATATACACACACATTCTATTTCAATCCGCTATTCGTGGAGGTGGAGACCACCAAAACGGGCGTTTGACTAAGGCAAAACCCTATATAGCCACCCTAAAACTCCCCTTTTCAGATATCTACAATTTCTATTTTGAGGATTAGAGGACAAATCTGAGTACCCTTTTCACCGAACTTCTAGGATTTGCGAACATAATTTGAATCAGACTTCAAATAAAGAATGTGGTATTTGACCTTGTATGAGGGTCAAACCTGAGCTAAGCCATCTCTGCAAAATATTTTTGGGTTTTCTTTGTCTCAGCATTTCCAGTCTAGGATAGGTTTTGGATTTTTCTAAAAGTGTACACAGACTTCAAAATACAGGTATTTATGAATCAATTCCATGATGAGGTATGTATCTTGACCTAATTGATTTTTCCAGATTTACTTATGCTATTCCCATTCCAAATTCAATTTCAAATGAATATGTGTTGAATATTAGGTATATTACTATGTTTCCATTTTAACCATATTCACAATTTAACAAAAAAATTTCTGAGATGAGCGCCAAAATTTGCAACAAGTCCCAAGGTTAATTCAACTTCTACCAGGTGTATCATCTGTTCTTTCTTTGACTGTTTGAAGTTTCTAGCATTGTTTGTTCTTCTTTTAAGAGATTGGGGCATCGCCACTTGTTTCTTCCTTTGCAAATGTCTCCTCTTTTTTATCACTCTCTCCAAGATATGTTGCCTCCCAAGATGTAAAAGTATCCTCACTTGGCCAATTAAAAGCCAGAATCTCATCCCTTTTTCGTAGGATCTTGTCCCATCTAGTAATCACTTGCTCTACCTCAGTCATTACCTTAGTGAAGTGTACTCTAGCATCTTGTAGCATTTCAATTATTTGTATAAAAGGGGTATTATCTTCTATTTCCAAAACACTATTTATTTTAGCTAACAACCCATTATTAATCTATTCCAACAACTGTTCTTTATCCTTTATTGTTCCATCTATTTTGACAAGACCGGGGAATACTTGGAAATTATCCTGAAGATATCTAACTCTTATGAGTTTTTCCTTCCTCTTTAGCCCCTCCCTATTTACTCTGAAATCAAAAAGGGTTTGAACAATTCTATAAGTATTTGTCAATTGAACATTATTAGTACCCTGATCTTTAATTAAATCAACCAAAGACTTCAACCTATTTTCTCTAGGAACCCACTGATCCAAAATTAGAGTTACAGTGCCTACCTCTTTCTTAAAAGAGATCACAATGTCAGCCAATTTCTTAGCAGTTTTATAAATTTCTTTTGTTTTCACATTAGCAAAAAAGTGTAAAATAGTCTTTTATTCTCTTCTCATATTTCTTCTTGTTTCTCTATTCTATTTCTTCATTGCTAATAGAAGGAGGAAAAGGGGATAAAGGATATTAAACAATGGGACTTGAAGAAGAAGGCACAGTAGGGGAAGAGAAAATTTGAAACTATCTTGGCGATTGAAATGGACCTTCATCTCCCAACCTTTTCTTCAAGTCTACAATTATTTTATCCTTTTCAAGCATTTCCTATTTTAAATTAACATATTCTTTTAGCATTGTTTCAAACCTTATTGTGAGCTCCTACTTTTCCTTAGTTTCCTTCTCAGCTACCTTTTCTACAAGTTGAGCTGTGGCTACCACCATACCTAATGCTTCAATCATAGATGTGTCACTAACCCTTTTTACTATAAGGCCACTAGTAAGATCACCTCTGGTAATTTTCTTTCCCTTTTTCTTTTCTTCCTTTTTCAAAAACCACATGACCAAGGCCCGATGGTCATTACTATAATCAACTCCCTTAATAGCATGTTCTACCTCTTCCTTGGTCTTGTGCATAGGACTAGTTTGCTTCCGAACTACATCAAGCACCACTACATCTGCTATATCCCATTCTGGGTGGATAAGTACTCCTGCATTTCTCACCAGTTCTCTCCCCTGCTCTGGAGTAGTTTTTTTCAAACTATTCTGTCATTTCCTTCCTTACTTCAATCTCTATCATTTTGAGATCCTTATCTAGATTCTCCTTAGGCCTCTTTTCATAGGTTTCTTCAAACTAATTCATATTCTACTTCCAAATAAATTTCATTAAGGCCCTAGCCTTCACAAAGTCATCATCAGCTAGAAATTCATCACATGCTTGCTTGACTATAGGGTCTAGCTCTATAGCTACCATCTATCCTATTGTTAATCCTAGCTCAAGATCTCTTGGTTTCTCTAGCACTCCCTCATTAATCTCTTCATAAGTCATAAAAATTTGACCTTGAGAGCCCATTTACTATGCTTGCTCTATAATCTCTTGATCATCCTTGATAATTAAAGGTGATTGGGAAGGAGAGTACTCTTCTTCTGCATGTTGGGGCCTCTCTTCTAACTTTTGTTTTTTGGTGGGAGATGACAAATCAAAAATATTCTCATTTGGTTGTTCTTGAGGTGTGTTTATAACATTCACAACCTCCTTGTGTTTTTTCACCTACTGTGATGTAGAAGGGACATTCTCCTTCTTGTTTGTTTGTACTCTCCTCTTAGATTCTAGGATTATAACATTATAGGGCAAAAGTACAAAGCTGTGTCACACTTTTATAAAGGAAAAGGTCAACAACACACAAAATTTTTAACTTTAACGACATAAAAATGGCATTTATGTTTAAAATTTGGAGATGATGTAAAATAATGAAATATGTAAAAGTGGATGAAGATTATGCCTATAATCTTTTTAATTTTTTTTGAACAAGAATTCACATAGTTTTTAAAATTTTTAAGTCCCTTTTTTACTTGCTGAAAAATGCTGAAAAATGAGGGTCTTGTTCACACCAGAAAAGTATATGCAAATAATCTTTTTTCCCTTTGATTTCAAAATATGTCATAGATAAAATGTATAGCTAGTGCATAAAAGAAGAAAAATTAGTTTTCAATGTATATTTTCTCTGTTATAACTACTCAAATTTGAACATACCTGAAATCGATAGTTTTCATCTCGCGTCAAATTTCCCCTATCAAATCTAGACCATTCAGAAAATAAATTACACACTCTTGAAGATAACTCTCTCCTCTAGTGTTAAATATAAATTTTCAATTTTTTTGATAAGCTTTACTATTTTTTTCTATTTTTGAAGCATCTTGTTCTCGAATGTTAAAATACCTACTTGCAGTATTTTAAAATTATAATATATTAGATCTAATTAAAATACTATAAAAATTATATGATGATAATCTTGACTCTATCCTCTAAAAAAGGGTATTTTTATATTTGTAAAAAAATATCATTAAAAAGAGTAAGAGTTATTGAAACATCGCTTTTCTTAAATAATATTATTTCTTTAGTAATTGTTATAAAACATGCATTTAATAGATATTTCCAATTGGAAAAGGTGAAGAACTTATCTAACTTAGCTAGATTGAATCTAACTAGACCATATGTTTGACAAAAAATAATTTTAGTTAGAAATACTCAAATTCAGCTGTGCTGATAAGTTGTCCTGGAACATGACACAACTTTGTGCTTTTACCCTATAACCAGTCTTTTTTCTGCACCATATACTTGCCAAGAGGCAACATCTTTGCAAATGTAGTTTTGGTCAATATTAAATGAGCTTTCTGTAGGTTTTCACTCATGACTTTTTCTTTCTTCTCATTTAGGATCTGATAGATCTCTTTAAAATTTTCTAGGAGAGTATCCATCTTCTTCCCCATAAGATTTATGTTGTTTAGGGGATCATATGTTGAATCAAATTATTTGACTAAATCTAATGTCCTTTTATATACTAACCACTTTTCTTTCCTGACTTACTAATCCTGTAATCTTGGGACATTTTTGATAATATCCTCAAGAAAATTGAAAATGTGATTTATTGCTAGGCACTTGACCCTCTTTTTAAACATTTCATTGTAAAACCTCTCTGGGTCTATTGTCCTAGCAATTGTGGTAGTCATATGATATGGTTCAAGGAACTTATCCATATGAACCCATCCACCCTTTGTAATTAAAAACTGGTGAGAAATTGTAATGTTTGGGAATAGAGTTCCTCTACCTTTTCCTTTGAGAGTGTTCTCCTCAATATCTCCTAGTTGTCTAAATAATTTTGCAATACCAACCTTAAGGGGAACTTGATATGGCAATATAAAAGGAGCCCCTCTAAAACCATATAATTTAATGATAGTAGAATAAGAATAGTAAATGATATCCCCCCCAATTATGTACTATTTTGAGGTCTTTGGAAAATTCTTCTAGCCTAATTACTTTGGCCAAAGCAGTTGGGATTCTTGGATTCTCATGAACAAACAATACTCTCAGTCTAGCTGCAAAAAATTTATCAAATTGTATGAAACTACTATCCTTCCTATCCCATATCATGTTGAGATTCCACAATTGGACTGACATGTCCTCACCATCCCTCTATTTTGACAAATCCATCTCCTGCTCGAAATAACTAGCACCTTTGAATAAAAACATGTACATCATAATGGAATACTAGCAAAATGCATTCTCAACTTTTGATTTCTGGATTCCTATTAATCCATTATGAATCAATTTAGAAATAAAAGGGGCATAATCAAATGTAACTTACAGGTGTGAATATAAAATTTGAACCATCATATACATCAAATGTATTGGCATTTTTTCTTCAGCATCTACTCCAAAGATCTGACATAGTGACTAGTATGCACCTCTTTCTCTCACATCAAAATAATCTATTTTGAAAGGCTCCTATGTACTTTCCCCTTTAACAACCAATTTTCCAACCTTACCACACAACTCCTTCATAGGACCATTTCTGAGGTAATTCCTCTGTGCATCGTATACTTCCTTCAACTCTTCAAAATTGATTTATTTTGTCATTAGATGGTTCACTTAACCTAAAAACTATCTTGATTTCTTCAGCATAGACTTTCATTAACAATAGTCCTCTACCACTCCTAATTTCCCTACTAATAAGATCATAATTCTTTGCGACCTGAATCATTAGGTCTACATCTAGGAAAATACCAGGCACTACAAGCTTCCCTAGGTCAAATTGCCATATATTACTGGTAGGAACAGGGCCATTTCTCTGGTTGAACCCTACTATGAATAATGTCAAACCACTCATATCAAAGATGCCACTCTCATTGAGTGTACCAATCGTAGCATCCCTAATATAGTTTCCCGTATCATAAAATCCATCCTATACCTTAACCCTAGGTTCCTTTAGCATTAATTATTTGAATTTCACAAAATTAATTATCGAACTAGGTAATAGATGCAGTAAATCTTCATGTAGACCTCTCTTAGTATAATGAATTTCCCTAGACAAGTCCTTTCTAGGTGGCATCTTTAGGGTTTTTATTTTATACAGTTGGTGCAAAAGAAACAATGTAGAATTGCAAAGATTTTAAATGACAAAAAGAAATGAAAATATTCACCAACCTTTATCTCAAATTTCTCACAAAACAGTAATCAATCTCTGCAAATGTTCTCGCCTAGCTCTTTCCAAACTTGTATATTCTCATGCTTTTCTAAAAAAGCATAGATCTTCAAAATATTAGCAATCAAAAGCAATCATTTCAGCAATTTACTCCACATGATTTCACCATTAATTCTCTAAGGAATTGAACTATCATCATTCAACAAGAAAAATTAAATTTTACACCATCTCTACATTCAATTTTAATTTGGAGCATTGATCTTATTTTAAAGAAAATCTAAAGCCCGTCGCATGATCGCAACGCCTAAAAAAACTTAAGCGAACACATCATCCAGGTCCCACTTGATATCTTGCATTCTTCACTACCATTAGATCAATCATCTGATGGTCCCTATTATTTTGCCTTTATGACTGGACATAAAGTAGGCCATCATGGCCTTGCTACCCAATCAACGGTTGTCACGTGATCGCATGCCTTCAAAAGATTCCATGCAAACAAATGACAATTGTTAGATCCTCCATTTGTTGCTGTTACCTTATGTAAATGGCCCCACTCTACTTCGACCAATTAGAAATGTCCACGTTTCATCATGTGGAAAGTGGATGTGTGTCCTTTTTTACTAAGCGCTGGTGCTACTGACATCTTCCACATCATCAAATGCCTCTGACCAATCAACAACGGCCATGTTTGTACACCTGGCAGCTGATCCACCTTTTTTCCTTACATCGGGTAATAAACTAAAATCAATGGCTTTTACATGATCGCAAGGGATCAAAAGATTCCATGCGAACATGCGACCACCATTGGATTGTCTGCAGGTTATCAGTCCTGCAAATACTCATGAAGTCGAGGCCATTTTTTCTTAATAAATAAGGACATGCCACATTACAAAATCTAGTCAGAGGACATACAAATTTTCCTCCTTGACTGATAACCTTGTCGATGATTTCCATGTCAGCAAATATTATAACCAATCATTAAAATCCATGTGTATACATGTGGTAGTGGTTCCACTTGCTAAAAGCGCTAAGGAATACAGAAGATCGATGACTGACGCATGATCACATACCTTAACGAGATTCCTTGTGGTTATGCGACAACCGTTAGATCTTCATGTCAGGTTCAAGGTTAAATAAAATGGTGAAACCTTAGGAAATAGACCGCTTAAGACTTAGCAACATTTAAAAATATCACCAGGTGTAGAGTTAGGAAATATTAAAAAAAAGGCCTAAGACTAAGTAGTATTAAGTGTGAAGAATATGGCCTTGCTTGCTGATGCTTCTAAAAACATACAAGTTTAAGGACTTAAGTGACCGTAAAAAGTAATGACAAAATAGAATCTAAAAGACCAACCTAGATTTTTAGTGAGGACAAAAGCATTTAGGGTTTGGCTTGGTTTTTTATTAGGGCTTACCCTTTTACATAAAACCTTGGTAATTTTGCAAGATTTTTTTTTGGATCTTTTGCAGCAGAATTTTGTCAATTTTAGGACCACATACATATACCTCAATTTTGTAAGCAAATGAAAGATTTCATGTTTATTAATGATATCAACAAATTACATATGGATTGTCATTAGGTGTCCAAAAGTAAGAAGACAACTTTATTTTTGAAAATTCAAAAAATCTCATGAAAAGATCAAAATCAAGATTTAATTTTAACGATGTCACATTTTATAGTAGATAACATCGATATTATACATAAAAGTAACTGGCAACAAGAAGTGATAAAGATGGAGAGCAAGAGTGGTGGGAGAGGGATCATTTGGAATACTAGGGTTTCTATAGCTTGCAGAGGCCTTGTGGTGCCTGAGAGCGATGGAGAAGATGTAGATGATGAGCCAGATGGAACTGTTGGTCACTTGGCTGCATTTTGGTGGGGTGTGGTGGAGATTTTTGAAGGATCTTCCATTTTTTGGCCTTCCTATTCATTTTTGGACCTCTTGCATGCTTTTTTTCTTGAAGAGAACTTGCCCTTTTTGGTGCTTGGTGTTGGAGTTTCTGGGAGTGGGAGTGGGCTTTCAAATTTGGGGGTTTCTAGGGAGGAGGATACTAAGAGTGATGATGACGATTCAGGTGGGAGTTTGCTAGGTTTTCACAGTGGTTCTGCTTCTTCCCTACAACATGCTTTGTTTATCGAGGTGGGGTGGGTTTATTTCCATGAGCTTCCTATTGTGTTGTGTGCCTTGGATAGGAAGGATTGGGAACTGCCTTGTTTTTCTTTTTAGTGTGCCATGTTTGCAGGGGTGGGGTGTTTGGGATCCCATAAGATTCTTGTTGTGCTGAGCGCTATTGACAAGAATGATGGGGATCTGCTCCCCTTTCTTTCCCCTGCTTCTCTTGGCCCTGGAGTGGTGCTGTTGTGTACTGTTGGTCTATGGGGGATGAGGAAGACATTGAGTATGGTGGATATTTTCCCCTTGTTGGTGTTGGGCTGCATCCTGCTAGACGGAGGATCTTCTGGGTTACTGGTTCCTTTTGGGGGCCTTTTGTTTTATGTGGTGGCATTTTTTATGCTGAGTATTGGGGTGTGGGTTTTGGGTGGGCTTTAGCTTTTGTGGTGGAAGACTCCAGGCCTGATGCTTTTGAGGGCTTTAGTCCTGCTTATTGTGGCTGTGGTTGCTGACCATATTGTTGTCCATGGTCCTAGCCAATCTTTTCTTGGCAACCACAACATGTCTAGGGGAGCTTATTGTATTCTGATGTTCTCTCCCTCCCATGGATTTACTCTCAAACCTCTTTTGGGCTAGTTTGAGAAGATTTTTGTTTGCATAGGCTTTTTCTTGCTTGCTTTGCCCCTTTACTTTTAATGGGTGTGGTGTTAGTCTTCTATTTTCAGTTTGTAGTGGATCTTCCCCATTTGGGTGGAAGAGGTAGGGTTTTCCTTTTTTCTGGTGGCCAGGGGATGACTGATAGTTTTCATGGGCTCCCTCTGGTTTGGTTTTTTTAGTTGAAGCAGGCTGCTTGCTTGGAGGTTGGGCTCTACCCTGTCATTGAGCATCTTTTTTCTTTTTCTAGGCATTGGGCTTCTTACATTTAGTCGTCTTCCTTCTTCATGGTTTCTATGGAGGTGGATCAACTTCCTATTGAGGTGGAGAGTTCGTTCGTGATCTCAGAGGTGGCTAATTCTCCTATTGAGGTGAAGAGCATTGGGGCTTTTTGCTTTGTTCCTATTGAGGTGGAACACTTTTCTTTAGAGTGTTGGAAATATTCAAGACTATCCAGGTTACTAAGAGGGGAGGGGTGAATCAGTAACTTCAAAACTTTTAACAAACTCAGATCTTAATAATATTAGACTGATAATCTGACTACATGCATGAGTAACAAAAAGAATAAAACATTCATAACACTTTGAACACAAAGATTTGGTGACCCAGAAACCTTCCAGGTAGGAAGTAAAACTGGGGTGGGGATGATCCCCACAAAACTTCAATATTGTAGTATCAAGTTTTCCGGTTAAGGCTTACAATGATCACTTCTGATGATCTACCCTGTTAGGAGCAATAAGGACTGCTAGGTCCACCTTGTTAGAGGATTTACAAACATACAATAAAGTATGCACTCGGTTAAGAGATTTTACAAAGACTGTTAAGTCTACCCAGTTAAAGGATTTTAAGCTGATTCACTTGTTAGGATGAAATAGTAGATCTCTTACTTGAAACTATACTTTCTGATTGAGATTCTTTGATGTACTGATCACCTTCTGTGATGGATAGATCTTTGCTACTTCTTATACTACTATAGCTCTTTGTAATTTTCTTATCTCTACCTTTCTCTCCTTTTCATACTTCGCTATTTCACACCTTGGATATGATATAAAACATTGTTTATATATCAATCCAAAATAATTACAAAATAATTACAAAGTCAGCTCTTAAACAAGCTAACACAAATATTACTGAGTCAGCCCAAATATAGTGACTCGGTTACTGCAAACTAACTTGGTGACTTTCTGATACTCGGCATCCACTGCATTACTCGGCATCATCATGCACTTGGTAGAAGTGGAGGCATGGTCCATACTAACCACTCGGTTGTAGTTTCAAACATGGTATATACTGGAGACTCGGTAGATATAGTGTCACTCAGTAGAGATTGAATTCCCTATTTACCGTGCTAGCACTTGGTAAACGCTACTCATCTCATCACTCGGTAAACATTATTCTACTCGATAAGCACTGTTCTGCTTGGTAAGCACTATTCTGCTTGGTAAGCACTATTCTGGTCAGTAAGCATGCAGAGTCTGAATAGGTGTTGTCACTCATGACAATCATACTTAATGCCAACAATCTCCCCCTTTGGCATTAGTGACAAAAACACTTATTGCCCAAAACTTATATACACAATCATGCTGACACTGGTTTTGATTATTCAAAAAAATAAAATTTTTTTGTCATACTACTGTTTATACATTTCATGTCTCCCTTATACAGTATATATACAAATATCTTATTTCACCTCATACTCATATTTTCTATTTATACTTTCTCCCCCTTTCATATCTCATATATTTTCTCCCCTTTTTTGACAATAATGCCAAAGGTGTATATACAAATATTTTACATGGAGATACCAAAACGTGAGAGAAAATTAGAATGCACCTTTCCAATTAGTGCTAGAGTTCTATCCCAATTCTCTTGCAAAATCTTGCATGTATGGAGTGCAACTTGGACTTCTGCAGAGAGTTCAATCATGTGATCTACAATTGAAAACTGATTGTCATGGATCAATGTTTTTGAGTATACAATATGCTTTTGCATTGTATCCATGATGGGAAGGATCATGTTTTGAATATCTATTAATGTTAATTTGATCCTTGCATCTTCTTTCAATAACTCTGACTGCTTATCAGATAGGAATCTGACTGTCATCGGATGTGCAGAGCTTGAACTAGGCTCAAGTTGCAACTTTTGTGCACTGATGTTCAGATCCTCATTAATCTTATTTATTTTGTCTTTAACATCCTTTGAGAACTCAGCAACATTATAGATTTTGACAAAAAGAGATGTTACCTTAGAATAGGAGCACTCAATGCTAGTCAAAATTGAAGATAACCCTGCCTGATTGATAGCTATTTGCTGAGCAATGTGCTCAAGAACTTCATTTTCAAACTTCTTCTCAGCCTTTTCAAGCAACTTGTCTATTCCAGAGGAGTCATCATTAAACTTGTTAATTGCTTCTGCCAACTGCAACAAAATGTGTTGAGAGGAATCAACTTCAACACCTATAGCTTCTGTCAAAATGTTCTTGGCATCCTCAATGATCTTATATTCCTTATCTTTTTCTTCTTTTAGTTTCTTCTACTTTGCTTTGTTTTGGAGGAGTTCACCAACTGTTTGAATTTGATCTGCAGTGAGGTTTGCAAAATCTAGCTGGGGAATTTGTATCTCCTCATCTAGATCTATACCTTCTACTACACTCTTACTTAGAAATTTTGTACTCGGTTGAGTCTTTATACTTATTGCCTTTGTAATAGAAATTATTGTAGACACAGTAGGACTTGCAGTGAAAATTGATAAACTTCCGACTGATGGGATGCTAACTGGAATACTTGATAAATAAAAAACTCAAGTATTTACAACTATAGAATCTGAAGTACTTACTGCTGAAAAAATCAAATTTGAAGAAGGTACAGAAGACTTTAACTCAGTGGAAGAAGGAGGCTGAAGCTCGGTAGAAAAATTTCTGCTTCAAAATTTTGCTTCGAATCGCTTGATCGCACTAGAAATTTCTCTGCTCAATATGTCGATATTCACGATGAAGAATGAACTCGATTTCATGCTTTTTGTTAAAACTTTGTCATTAATGCTCCATAGGAATTAGGGTATTGAATTCGACAGACTGTCATCCACAATGCATTAAATGCTCAGTGAAGATTCCACAACTCAGAGAACATACGAATTCATACTTCTCCGACCTTACTTGGTAACCAAATGAAATTAGGTTACTCCTGACCTTGGTCGGTGGTAACTGATACTAACCTTCTTGTGATCCTGTTGTATCTTGCATACTGATTTGGATCTTTCTTTCTTTCAGTTCAGGAACTATTTTGGAATATGTCTATGAAGATACAGTTCCAGTGCTTTCTTGGAGACTTAGTTAGAGTTCATAGAGCCACTCCCTTCATGAGTGACTTCATTACTTGGACTGGTTTTCTCAGTAGGTTTAGGAATCCACTGTTGTCTCATCTGCTTCCTAATGCTATTTGCTTTTGCTTTCTTTTCATCTTCAACTTTGCCTAAATTCATGCAGTTTTTAGCTATGTGACCAAGCTTAGTGCAATTATAACATCTTATGGTAGAATCCCTTTTTCTCAAGTGATGCCTTACACAATTCATGCCAATGTATCCATATTCTCCACAGTAATGACATATACACCAAGTGTTGTAATCCCAACCAAACATTGCTTTAATAATTTGTTCTACTAGATTGGGTGTTTTAGTTCTACATTCCGATGCCTTATGACCTTGTTTGCCACATTTGTGACATTTTCCTTTAAATCTTGGTTTCTCCTTGCATTCATTTTCTTTATGACCATGCTGATTACAATTGTAGCATTTTCCATTGAATTTTTCTTTTCCATTGCTCCAACATTTGTTTGAAGTATGACCAATTTTGCCACAGTGATTACAAGTAGGTTTCTGATTCTTTTGAGTACCTTGTTTGGAGGATTCACCTTCCTCTTTGTATCCAAGTCCTGCTTTTCCTTTTTGCCTATGAAGGTTTCATTCATACACCTGATTCATATCTTCTTGAGATTTCAACATTCTCTCATTGATTTTCCTTTCAGCATCTAGGTCACTCATCAATCTTAAATTGATTTTCTTTTCAAATCTCAGAGTCGAGATTTCTTCATTTGCATTGGAGATTTGATCAATAAGTTTTTCTAGCTGAAGGGTTTGATTCTAGATTTCATTGTTCTTTCCATCTATTTCACCTTTCATCTTGTTTCTTTGTTCCAAGATTTCACAGAATCTTGTTGACTGAATTTCCTATTCTCTTTTCAATTTTCTTACTTCTTCTTGTAGAGATCCAGTCTTTTCTAGAAGTTCTTTGATTGCATTGTTTGCTTCATCTGAGCTGCTTGAAGGGAAAAAGTCTTCAATTTTTTCTTCAACATACCGGTGGTCATTAATCTGATTTGCAAGTTCCTTCCTTCTTTTTAGGGAAAGGGAAAGATGCTCTCTTTCTTCTTTGAGTTGAGTTATGGCCATTTCCAAATCTAGCTTTTCATTCTCAATTACTTTGTTAAGTCTGAATATCTCCATTGTCCTAAATATTTTCTCAAGCTGTCAAACTTTATTCTGAGAACCACAGAGCTCTGATACCAATTGTTGTAAATATTCAAGACTATCCAGGTTACTGAGAGGGGAGGGGTGAATCAATAACTTCAAAACTTTTAACAAATTTAGATCTTAATAATATTAGATTGATAATCTGACTGTATGCATGAGTAACAGAAAGAATAAAACATTCATAACACTTTGAACATAGAGATTTGGTGACCCAGAAACCTTCCAGGTAGGAAGTAAAACTGGGGTGGGGATGATACCCATAAAACTTCAATACTGCACTATAAAGTTTGCCGGTTAAGGCTTACAATGATCACTTCTGATGATCTGCCTTGTTAGGAGCAATAAGGACTGCTAGGTCCACCTTGTTAGAGGATTTACAAACATACAATAAAGTATGCACTCGGTTAAGAGATTTTACAAAGACTATTAAGTCTACTCGGTTAAAGGATTTTAAGCCGATTCACCTGTTAGGATGAAACAGTAGATCTCTTACTTGCAACTGTACATGCTGATTGAGATTCTCTGATGTACTGATCACCTTCTGTGATGGATAGATCTTTGCTGCTTCTTATACTATTGTAGCCCTTTGTAATTCATTTATCTCTACCTTTCTCTCCTTTTCATACTTCACTATTTCACACCTTGGATATGATATAAAACATTGTTTATATATCAATCCAAAATAATTACAAAATAATTACAAAATAATTACAAAGTTGGCTCTTAAACAAGTTAAAACAAATATTACTGAGTCGGCCCAAATATAGTGACTCGGTTACTGCAAACTAACTCGGTGACTTTCTGATACTCGGCATCATCATGCACTTGGTAGAAGTGGAGGCACAGTCCATACTAACCACTTGGTTGTAGTTTCAAACACAATATATACTGGAGACTCAGTAGATATAGTGTCACTCGGTAGAGACTGAATTCTCTGTTTACCGTGTTGGCACTTGATAAACGCTACTCATCTCATCACTCGGTAAACACTGTTCTGCTCGGTAAGCACTGTTATGCTCAGTAAGCACTGTTATGCTTGGTAAGCATACAGAGTCTGAATAAGTGTTGTCACTGAGGTGGAGAGTTCGTTTGTGATCCCGGAGGTGGCTAATTCTCCTATTGAGGTCGAGAGCGTTGGGGCTTTTTGCTTTGTTCCTATTGAGGTGGAACACTTTTCTTTAGAGGTGCATTGGGAGACTGCTACTTGTGTTGTTCTCGACTGTCAGGGCTTGGTGGGGCTCAAGGTGCTATCAATGTGCAGCCAAAGGTGCTATCAATGTGCTATCAATGTGTAGACAATGTGTTGTCATGGTCCTTCTTTAACATTAGGGATGTTAAGAACTTTTGGTACTACTATGTTTTGTACTTGGCTACTTTTGGCCTTGAGTATCTCTTTCTCTACTCAACTTTTGGCTGATTGTGTGCTGACTATGGCTTTCTACTGGTTCCTTGACTTTCCTCCTTAATTGCACTTTGGCTGTAGTTGTTGTTGCAGTTTCCTTTGTTCCTGTTAATGTGTTGTTAACTTGTTCATTGTGACTCTACTTTATTGTACCATGGGCTAACACCATCTTGCTGCTTCTTTAATCAAAAACAATCAAAACATTTAAACCACATGCACCACAAATCTAAGAAAGATTTGTTTAATAAATACTCTATCTAGGTAATGATAGCTTAGTCAAATATTAGCTTTAAATAACATGTTTTCCATCATCAGAAATATATGCCAGTCACTACTATATCTGACATTTACAAGTTATAAAAGACAAAAAAAGGTAGTCCTGTAGTTATAATGGGTATGTGCAAGATCATGAGGGGCCAAAAAGTGGCAATGTCAGTTCAAAACTTTGACACTGTAGCTGACGACTTTTTTTCCACCCAAATTTGATAAAATGAAAAGGGTATCTTAAGGAGATTATCAGCTTTCTATTGATATAATTGCTGTCAAATTTTGAATTCGGTAAGTAATTATTAGTTATTTTCTAATTGAGCTACCTCCAAAGTGCTGATTTATATACTGATTGAAAAACAACTATAACTTTCAAATGGTATAACATTTTTGAAATCCGAAAAATGCATCACATTCTATGCTTCACCTACTATAAGGAAAAAAAATTTGTTTTTGAATTTTGTAAAGTTTTGAATGAGTTAAGGTGGTCAGACATGATAGTTTTTTTATTCTAAAAATATTGTAGCAAAAAATTCATAGTTAATTTTTTTTTTGGAATAAAATTACAAAAAAATGTGTCACATCCGGGCATGAGTCTACTACATCTTATAATAAAATATTATCATTTTATTATGATTAAGGTGGTCAGACATACACCTACTTCTTATTTTTTTCCTAAAATTTTTGTACTGCTGCATTGAAATCTATACTTTTCACCAATCATACTAAATTTTTCTCAAAAAAGGCCTAGTAGTTTGGAAACTACATTCAATTTTCTATAGATTCTATTCTTACAACTTTTTGATATTAGGTTCATAGCTAGTTGAAATTTTCACGTCAAGTTGACTAACCCTAATTTGCTGATTTTTCATTGCCACTTAAGGGCATAGTTTGGCCCCTCATGATCTTGCACATACCCTAATAACAACACAAAAATAGCATAAAATCAACATGTAAATTATTCATTCTACTCATTGGTTATCATAAAAAGTACAATGACAAAGTAAAAACCATATGCATTCATTTTCAATTTTATAACTATTTAATTTCTATCAACAATGACAGATAAAATATTATGATTAATATAAATTTATACAATACAAAAATATACATTTGGATTGATGTGAAGACACGTTCCACTTCGAAGAATTTGTAGACGTATTCTCTGATAATAGTTTACATTGCAAAAAATAGAAACAATACCTTTTATATCTCTGAATGATTACTTTTTCCAACATGTATCAAGATATTTGTTATGTTTAAATATATTAAAAAATTTGATATCGACATAAATAGTTCTTCAATGATTCAGAATGACTATTTATTGCTACTCATTTACTGCTCATCATCATTGTATTTGAAGTTTTACCTTCTATAGCTAAATGTTGTTGAAAATGCATTAAATTGCATTCAATGTTAAAAGGTTTGGTTGGTAATAGTTTTTCCTTATCCTATTCAACATGACTACCTTAATTGACCATCATCATAGCCTATATAAGAACTGTTCTACTAATATATTTCTAAACCACCAAAAAAATTTACAGAAGCGTTTATATAGATATCAAATATATACATTTTCCTTAGCATCGAGACATTTCAAGTTGATTATTATGGAGGCATTGTTATCACAGGTACTTTCAAGTTAGATTTTTAGAGTTGTCCATTTTCTTCAATTCTTAGATTCTATCATTTTACAATTTTTTAGTTTGCATATATTTCACTCAAACTTTAACATTTTGTTATAGTTTAGTTTTTATTTTTCAAAATTACAATTTTAAAATTAACTCTAAATAAGTAATTTATATAATTTGAACATTGAAATAATTATTTCTGTCAGAAAATGATGTGTACATGTTTTTTTCAAGAATCCATCCATCAATCAAATTGTATCATTATATTCTATTCAACAACAACACACTACAAGTACAAAATATTGTATGGAACTTTCTGATGGTGTGCATACAAGCTTTGCCCTTTTGCCGGAACAATTTAACACACTTGTAGTGGAGGAGGCTTTAGCTAAAGGGTCCATTGTTTGCATCAAAGAATACTCTTGCAAGAAACTCCATAATTACATGTATGCCTACATACAAGCTTTGCCCTTTTGCTAGAACAATTTAACACACTTGTAGTGGAGGATACTTTAGTTAAAAGCTCCATTGTTTTCATCAAAGAATACTCTTGCAAGAAACTCCACAATTACATGTATGCCAATTATTTTACTATATTTTATTTTACTTATGAAAATTCCATTATAAAACTTTATTAAATATCTATTTTCTATCTACTTGTAGGGCTATCCTAATTGATAATTTGCATATAGTGTCAAATAATGGAGACATTATTAGATCTCTAGTACCTATAGTTTAAGCTACTAAATAGTTAGCATCATCTAGTAGTCGTGGAGTTTTAGATGCTTCCTCATGTAACATAATTCTCATAAAGCTCCTAACGTTATACCACAAGTTATGGACAATTGAGGGTCGTGCTTTACAAAAATCACCTATCCATTGTTTCAAAAAAGGGTCTAAAGAGGGAAAAGTATTTGGATTTGACTTTATAGACAAACAAGGAACTGATAGACATATAACTTGTTTCAATGAATTGGTTGATATTTTTTATGAAATAATTCAATCAAATAATCTTTATTTGATTTCTAACGATTTTGTAAAAGTTGCAAATATAAAATTTAATAGTTCAACCAATCCATATGAAATAGTTCTGCAGGGTTCTTCAACAATCATTCCTTCTACATGTGTTCAATCTACAGTTCCCGAACATGATTACCATATAAAAAGCATTGAGTCTCTTGAAACTTTTCCAGTTAATTCACTAGTAGATGTGATTGGAATTGTTGTTTCTATCAATACATCAAGTACCATTACAAAAAAAATGGTACATAAATAAAAAAATGTAATACACATATCAAAGATATCTCTAGCTACTCTATTGATGTGACTCTATGGGGACATCATTGTGAGAATGAAGGACAACAAATTCTGAATTTGTTTAGGGAAAGTAAAATAATTGCTCTTTTAATAAAATCAGGTTGTTTGCTTTCATGGTCTAGTAAGTCATTGGATACTATTTTTTCAACCAATGTTCTTATCAATCCAAATTTGACTAAAACTACTACTCTGTTGAGATGGTGTATAGGAATAGGAGAAGATGAATATTCTATTTCTCTGACTAAAGAACCAACAATACTTGCTAGATTTACAAATCTACAAATAATTTATACCATTTGTAAAAAAGACTTCCATTTCATGATTCATATTTGTGTAACAGCACAAGTTAGTAGAATTGACTTGGATAACTTTTATCATCTCTCATGTCCACGAATCATGGATAAAAAAAAATGTAAAAAAAAAGTTATTCAAAATCATACTAGAACATATGAATGTCCTACATGTTGTCTTCAAATTCCAATATGTGATTTCACCTACATGCTTAATATGGATTTACAAAATCCATTAGGCAAACTTCACAATGTTACAGCCTTTGAAGGCCCTACAAATTCTTTATTGGGTGTGGATGCAGAAGATTTTCAACTACTGCTTGTAGAACCCGGAGCAAATAAACAACTTTTGAATAATCTGTAAGATTCTGAGTTTGTATTTGATCTAACAATCAAGACATCTTCTTTTGTTGGACAAGAAACTCAAAGCATAATTGTTTAGGCTTTGAAGCTTTCTTAAAACACTTGTTAAGATGACACCTACACTAGTTGACACCTGGTCTTAGAGCACATGAATGATAAGCTATCCATAAGAATAATGTAAGTTAGCCAAAATGGCGGTCATCATATATCACAAAAACTCAAGAAACTATCATGAATATCTATAGACAAAGGTGTCAGTGATCAAGGAACCATGAAGCAGAACAGTCTAAATTATTTATCTTTTTCCATCATCTGAACTCTATTTTTAATTTATTTTATATGTTTTTTTAGATTTGGAGCTCCAACCATCCATAGCTTGTTGCATTCTCATTGATAGAAAATTCCAAGATGGTTGAGCTACATATAGGCTCTAGCCTCATTTTGTAAAGAGTTAGAAAATGATAATTGAACAACTCAGAATAATTGCTACAGAGTAGAGTACTAAATTTTGTGTCTGAGCTTCAGAGCATCAATCTTTGTATGTAATTTGTAGGTCCATTTTAATACAAATACACTATAATTTCTCTCTCCCATTATTGTTGTTTCTTTACTTGTATGTCTACTCTTTATTAGTAGGCATACTGTTTAGGTACTTTAGCCATATAAACAATCAGCCTTTTAACTAAAGCATCCTCCACTACAAGTGTGTTAAATTGTTCCAACAAAATAACAAAGGTTGTATGCACACCATCAGAAAGTTTGAGACAATATTTTGCACTTGTAGTGTGTTGTTGTTCATTAGATTGCAATTATACAATTTGAAAACATGGTTCCTTGACGTAGATACCATCCATTATTTGACTAATTGCTCCTTTTGTTAACAAGGCCATTTTTGTTACATGTTTAATAGCAATTACTCTGATATTAGTAATCAAAACTATATCATTAATATATACACGGGTGGTCCCACAATAATGTGTCCCACTTTTTTAGACATGCTGATTTTTGCTGAAATAACACATTTTTAATAAAATATGATGATTTAAGCCTTGAGAGGTTCCATTTGAAGGAATGAATTACAAATGGTTAGCTCAAATCCTCTTAGATTAAAAAAACATTGATATAACATCTATACTCCTCATTCATACCTACAATGGAGTCTCCTTTGAACCTATTAAAATGCTGACAAAAAATCACTTCGACTTTATGTTTTGGCAGATCAAATGAATACATTTGCAAAACCTATCTATTTAGTATGATGTTATTTGGAATAAGCTTTCTAATGAATATAATTTTAATACATATTGAGTTCATTATCACTTTTAAATATCACTTTAACTAAACATAGGTTGTTCGGTCATTCATATACCTGTCTCTCCAAGACTTCGGGAAAAATAGTAAATTACAAAAAAAAAATTATGAAAAATATGTAGGAAAAGAGTATTTGTGTTACCTTTCTATTAAAAAAATAAAAAATTAATTTTGATATACACAGATCAAGTTAGAGCGATCCAAGTGACCTTATGTCTAGATTACAGTTACTGTCACTTTAAAACTTAATAAACTGTGAAATATTGACCCAAAATGAATGAAACCAATTGAATCCTTTAGATATTGAAGTTACAAATATAATCTCAAAAGAATTACATCCTTATCATATTTTTAAAAAAAATTATGTTGATCCAAGTGACAATAACTCCTTAAAAAAATAGTTTTTCACACAAACCACTTTTGGAAGGAGAAGGAAAAATGAATTAAAATGAATTTTAATTTTTTTTAAAAATATATTTAGAAACTAGAAAGAAAACTCTAATAGACTCTAGTTTACATCATCTTAAAATTCCTAATAGTTTTCCGGCAATAGGTGTTCGAAAGTGAATTTTTTTCTTAGAATGTTGATCTCTGTGTCAAAGTTGGCCAAAAAGTGGGACACACTATTGTGGGACCACCCACACTATATTTTTTATTTATGCATTCTTGAATACCATTTGGTGGAATAGTACTTTGCAAATCACTGTACTTATATAATTTTGAAAGATTTATATCAAAATATTTGGAATACACATAGAATGTTTTAAACATTGATTCTTGTATAAACAATTCAGCTGCTGGCTAGTGCCTAATCCATTAACTTTGCATTTACTTTCTGTGAATAAAATATGCATAGATCTCATAAAGAATGAATATTTCCAAATTTGGCATGTTTTTTTATAGATAACATTTCTTTATCTGAGTATTGTTTTCAAATTTATGATTTTCAATTATTAAAGATATAAATGACAATTATATATGCACTGCATAGAATTTAAAAAATAACTAGCATTTCCAAATTTACCATGATTATTTTTTGATTACATTTCCATATCTCATAATTGTTTTTAATATTACAATTTTCAATTATTACAGATATACAAGACAATTATATATGCAGTCATCGATAATGCAAATAATGAAAGTGAAGCTAAGTGCAATCACATAAATCACATGTAGAGAGCTAGATATGCTACCAAAAAAACTATCATCAACAAAAGAAGATGAGAAAACTTTCAAAATCTTGAACTTACAATTTATGCTTTAGATATACATTGTTCTAACACCTCTCCAAATTTAGAACCACTTGAATTTCAAAATTCATATCTTCTACCAAACTCTATTATTCAAAATGCTTCCTTGCCAGAAGTTCATATACCTGATTGTATTGAAGATCATACAACTTCCATGAATACAACTGATGATATTATTAGTTCACCTTTCTCTAAAAATTATTACAGTGCCAGAAAAGAATTCCGTAGAAAGATAGATGATATTTCAAACTTTACAAAGTGTTATGTTTGTATGGAAAGATATCCTAGAATTAAATTGTGCTTGTTAAATGAAAGTTTAATATGCTACATATGCAATTCAAAAAAAGATGGCCATCGATTCTCAAAGTGGAACAATATGGATCCAGGTGAACAACCATTGTGTTTGAAAAACTTAACATAAATTGAAGAAATGCTTATAGAAATAATACATCATATTTTGCAAGTTACATATGCAAAAGGTGGTCAACACAAATATAAATGTCATACTATTTATTTTCCTCAAAACATTTCTAGAATCATAACATTGTTGCCAAGATGAATAGATGCATTGGATATAATCATTGTTAACAAAGAAAGTATATGAAATAAAAAATATAGTTTTTATGTTAGCAGATCCCATGTTTATGATGCATTCAAATATAAAACAATGAATGACTCGTACTATAGAGATGTACAAATAGATGAAAATGCGTTAGCATCATTACCTAGACAATCTACTATTATATCAGACCTAATTTTTAATGTAGCAAAAAATAGTCATCCTTTTGAAAATAACTCATCCATGTTAGATGAGATAGAAGAAAATGAAATTGAGGATAGTCTAGAATTTAATAGCTCAATTGTTTGTAATCTTCCTACTCCACATAGAGAAATAGAAGAAATACATTCTTTGTTGCACTTAGGTGAAGGTCGAACAATAGAATCTATTATATGGCCACCTATCACACATTTTCCTATAAATGAATATACAAGTGAAGGTTTATTTGTTATGGCATTTCCAACTTTATTTCCCAATGGAATGGCTGCATTCAAACAACAATGTATCAAAGAAGTTAAACTGCATGATTATGCTCTACACCTTCTATGGTACTATGATAACAGATTTGGGTAGAATTGAAGATTATGGTACTTTATATTGAATATTATCATGCGGCATCGAAGTCAGGCCACATCTTCTATGTTTGTTCACAAAAAATTGGATGGATCTTTACCTGTAATAATTGAAGATCTTTGTCAAAAGCTACAGGTTGTACCTAATGATAAATTGGTAGATCAACTGATGAGATTTGGCTCTTTTGTATGTGGCACTAGATCTTTTTGGAATCAATGAAGATAAGAACTGATAGATATGGTTATTCAAATTGGTTGTCCTACACTTTTCTTTACCTTGAGTGCTACAGATACCAAATGGCATGATTTACACAATATCATGCCATCCACCACACCAGAAAATCCATCTATGGCTACCAAATGGTGAATAGAAAATATTATTAAATATTATTTTTACAACTCTATATATGCATCATAGATTCACCACATTTGGAGAGGAAGTCTTGGAGAAACTAATTGGAGCAACTGACTATTGGTATAGGTAAATAACCTACTTAAAATGTTATTAATTCCTATGCAATTACATGTTTATTTACTAACTTATTTTATTTCAAGTCTGAATGAAAAAATAGAGGTTGACCACATATACATGGGTTTATCTGGTTGCCAAATGCACCAGATATTAAAAATTTATAATGGAATAATGATCTATCAATGCAGAAAGCTTTAGATTACATAAACCAATATGTAACTACATGGAATCCACAGAGCATAAAATAAAGAAATCAAGGGATTTTTCAAAATCTCTTCATGATCCTTGTTTAATGAGTACACATGATATATGCAACAAATGCAACTTTTGATTATGGTGATTTGGTTAATCGTATTCAACAACATATAAAATGTTCTTTCCAGACATGTTTAAGAAGAAAAGGTGATGCTATATCATGTCGTTATAAAGCTCCATGGGCCACAGAAGAAAGATCTAGATTAACACTCATAGATAAAGCCAAACCTAAACATACAACAACATGCAATGATGATCATCTAAACTTGCATAACATACAAATGCTTTCCATTTGGAGAGGTAATATAGATTGTCAACCTATTCTTTCAGTTGATGGAGTTATCAAGTATATGGTAAAATATGCAGCTAAAGTAGAACAAAATTCAAAAACATATCATGCAATGTTAAGTAGAATATCGTCAACTTTGAATGGTACCATGCCTGCACTAGCTGCACTTTGGAGAATGCTTCTTGAAAATCTTGTTGACCATGATATAGGTACCAAAGAAACCTGCCATCTTCTACACAAGCTTCCATTATCCCTCCGTAGTAGACAATTTTTATCTTTGGATGTGAACCAAAAAAATCTTCAATGTCTACCAATATTAGATATGCCAACAAGCTTATGCCAAAACCAAATTGATAATTATATGGCACATCCACCAAATTTAGAATTGTATTCTTTTATTGAGATAACCCAAAGATGGACATTTAGAGCTACACGAAAGGAAGATAAATGGAAAGAAAGAACATCACCTTGTATAGTTAGAGTCTCCCCTAGATTTATTAGTATTCCTTCTAGAGAGGAAATTTATTATCCAATTTTTTACTGCAGTGAACTGTTATTATACAAACCATTTTGCAATATTGAAACAAAATTTGCAGCAACAGATGAAGGAATAATACAACAATGGAAATATTTTTCAAGATCATATGAAGCATGGCATGTACGTAGAACACAATCAAATGGAGAAGAAGTAGATGATCCTACAAGCCCTACAATAGATCTAGATGCATTTCAAGATACTATACCACATGAATGGAAAGTTTTATCTCGCTTACATCCAGGCATACCTATACATTTAAATGACTTAGATATGCTTGGATATTGAGATTTTGATTTAGGAAATAATTGGTTGCAAAATAATATTACTCCTTTACAAAAAGCTACAACTACAAATTTCATTCAATCAAATCAAGAAATCTTTCAACAAAATCCAGTTATGCATCAGCAAACTAATTATAAATTGTCTGTCCAACAAAAAAAAACATATGATATGATTATATCATATATCCAAAGAAGTACTATACAACAACCACTATAGCTAATTGTGCAAGGCACTGCTGGCACTAAAAAATCTCATCTAATAGCTCAAATCAAAGCAAGTCTCACTGAATCAACACCCATCACCTGTTCTACTTCTTGCACAAATAGGAGTTGCATCATTTAATATCAAGGCATCTACAATTCATTCAGCTCTTCACATTCCTATCAAACAGATGGTACAATTACAAGGTCAACAACTGGCAAAGTTACTGGAAAATCTATATTATGTTTAGTACATTATGCTAGATGAAATGAGTTTTATTGGTCCTAAATTATTTGAAAGAATTGATATGAGATTAAGAGAATCATTTCCAAATAGAAATCATATTCCTTTTGGAGGTCACTCAATGATTTTCTTTGGTGATTTGGGTCAGCTTCCTCCAGTCAAAGATATTCCAATGTATGCTTCAAATTCATATGGTGGACAATTATGGAAATCAATCAGAAAAGTAATCACTTTAGAGGCTAAATTTTGCCAAATTTGTAACACATATGTTCAGGTACAATTTTGTTCTCTTCTTACAAATCTAAGAAATGCAGAACCAACAATTAAAGATTGGACTCTGCTCATGTCACGGACAAGTACTACTTTCAGTAAAGAGGAACAAGAGGATTTTCATTTTGAAATACACCTATTTACAACTAATGAAATAGTAGCTCTACATAATAAGTGTATGTTATTATCTCTACATCAACCTGTGGCTCTTTCAATAGCAAAACAACAAAAAGATTTTGAGTGCTCGAATGCAAATGGAAAACAACTTCAATCTCGCATTATTTTATGTGTAGGGAAACAAGTTATGTTATGTGCAAATTTATATGTGTCCAGACAAGACTAGTTAATGGTGCTATAGGAAAAATCAAAGCAATTGTATATATAACGATGGTTAAAAGCCTCCTCAAATGCCATTGATAGTTGTGGTTCAATTTTTTAACTACATTGGTGTAGCTTGGGATGATACTTATCCAAAGAATATTCCTATCACACCAATTAAAAGGGGTTGCCACCGAAAAATACCTTTTTGAATGTAATGGGCTTTAACAATACATAAATCATAGGGTTTGTCTCTTGTAAAAGAAACAATTGACATTGGAAGCACATAATGACACTGATTAACCTTTACAGCTCTCTCAAGAGTTCATGAACTCTCAGGACTTTGTATTCATCCAGCTTTCAATTGTGAAAGATATTCACGCACGGAACAAAATGCAAATGTTACAAGGTGAAAAGAAGAAGAAAGATGCTTAAAAGTGCTATTAGAATATTAACTAAATTGTATAATCTTGTTGTATATTATTTATAGAAATCACAAATATGTATACATGATTGTCAAATTTTGAACTCGAAAGTATCAGAACATATGGTCATTTTAAAATAGGTATAAAGTTATTAACAATAATCATTTCATGAGAAAGTGAACTATTTGTTGAGACTCAGTGACTCTACCCTATTTTGTTGTTACTGCAACAATTATCATATATAGCTTTTATTCAAACATAAATACAATAGATATTTTTGTTATCAAAACTGTAATAATTAAGTTTAGTCTCTGAAATAGCTATAGTATACTTTATTGGCATGTGAAACAGTTATGTTCATCTTGTTAATTTAATCAAATAAAGTTTGTCAGATCAAGACAAAAATAGCTACAAGGTGCAATGGACTCGATTAGCCTAGCATGTCAATACACTATCATACACTTCTACAAAGACAACAAATTGTTTTATATACAAGGCAACACATTTTTCTATTAACAAATTTTTTGGTCCACACAAGTAATGAATTATGCAATACTAGTAATACAATAGACCAAAATATAACAAGTTAGCAAAATATAATACTGAAATTTACAATTTTAGTTTAAAAAATAAACATCATCATAAACATTACATCAATAGCCAAGTTTCTAACATCATCTTCAATCAAATTATATGATAACAATTTAGACAAACCCAAGGACCTAAATCTAACAAATATCCAACCCAAACCAATTTTCATATAATTCCATCAATCATACACACACTAACAAGTTTACCAAATAATTCTCATAGACAAACAGACCCAAAATAATGGATTTCACATTCATACATCATGAACAATTCATCAAAATCAATATTTTGCAAAACAATAGAGGACTCATTTAATGAAATCACTTCTTTGATCTCATCATTTATGATACTTATAAGATTTTTTCATATATATTATTGACACCTCTTCATACACCATTATAGTTCCTATCCATTTCTATAACAATATAATCATACATAAAAACATCTCATCACTAACCATAAACTAAATAATAGTACAAATACTAGATATAAAACCTTCAATATCTTTAACAGATAAAAAATATTAGTGTCCAACCAATGACAACAAAAACCAAAATTGTTGTCTTATTTCAACATTTCAATTTTTGAAAAAAATTGATGTCTAAAAAATACCAGTGCAGAAAACAAACATTGATCAGATGAAATACACCCTTGTATAAAAATGTGCAGTTTGAATCAACCAATAAGAAATAACTTCATAACTGGATAATTAAACCTTATTTATTTGATAAACAAAGCATTTCTTCAACAAAATAGACTATATTTGATTTGACACTTACACAGATTGAAAAAATTGTTCATTGCTTGATACAAACTGCACTTTTTTGTACAAGAATGTCTTTTATTTAACCAAACTTAGTTTTCTTCATTGATATCTTTCAAATTCAAGTTTTTATCAACGCCCAAATATTCCACTTCTCATTGTTGGCCATTTCGACATAGTCACACCATAAGTTCATGTTGCTCTATTATAAATAGTCAAACAAATGAGATAAACCCTACATTCATTGATGTTGTAGGATCCCAATGAATACATGTTTGCTTTGCAGATAAGCAATGACAGTTTGATAAAAAGAAAAATGTCATCTTTATCAGAAAATTAACTAACAACATTCACCACAATCAAAGTAAATCTGTGACAAATCTATGAAAGATTTTGTTAATTAATACTCTTCCAAATTGTATACTAAATGCAATATTTGTAATCAATATAAGCTCTAATTAAATAAGCACACATGAAAATACCCTAAATGCCTTTCCTTTGCAAAGAAAATCCTAGATCACTCTTTTAAAATCTATATCACCAATGAAAACAAAGGTCAAATAATGATATTAAAGATCAATCATCCATCAAATCTTCATCCAATGATTCTTGGTAAGTCATCATACTTTTCATAACTTAACCATTACATTGGGAGACTTTGAGATAACCATGTCATTGAATCACTAACCACTACTGACATAACCACCATAATCATTAGAACACACGGCCATTGAAATCACTAGGTCACAAAATAAAAGAACTAACTTGGTCTTTATTGACCTACACACACATGACTACTCCTGATTTAGCCCATGTATTTGATGATGTGGAAGATGTCAGTACCATTGGTGCTTTTAAAAAAAGAGTTACATGTCTTTTTACCAGATAATGCAACGTGGACATCCCTGATTGGTCGAAGAAGAGTGGGGCCAGTTACTTAAGCTAGAAGCAACAAATGGAAGATCTAACGCTTGTTGTTAGTTCGCATGGAATCTTTTCAACACATGCGATCATGCGACAGCCGTTGATTGGGTCTCAAGGCCATCATGGCCTACTTTATGTATCTCTGGTAACCCAAGTTTGCAATGTGGTAGCTCCTTATTGATTCAGAAAAATTGTGCCTAACTTAAAAAGGATCTATAGGAATGACAACCTGCAGAGGATCCAACGGTGATAGCATGTTCGCATGGAATCTTTGGAGCCCTTGAAATCATGTGATAGCCATTGATTTTACTTTATTCCCACACATAATAAAAAGGTCGGTCTGCTATTTGATGGTGTGGAAGATTTCAGTAACACTAGCACTTGGTAAAAAATAATTACACATCCGCTTGCTAGGTAATGCAACATGGACATCCCTGATTGGTTGAAGCAGAGTGGGACCAGTTACTTAAGCTAACAACAACAAATGGAAGATCTAACGGTTGTCTCTAGTTCCCATGGAATCTTTTCAAGCCATGCGATCATACCACAACCATCGATTTCTTAGCAAGGCCATGATGGCCTACTTTATGTCCTCTCATAAAGGGAAAATAAAACTAACTGTTCGATAATTGATCTAATGATACTAAAAAATCCAAGATACCAAGTGGATCCTAGATGACATATTTAAGGATATAGAGTTTCTCTTAACACCTCCTGACTCACCTATTCAGATATTCAGTGACTCAAGATGACACATCAAAATATCCAGCAAACATATATACATATTTATTCAATTTTTTGATTTTGGAAAACACCTAACTCTATATCATTTCATGATTACCTAACTGAAGACAGTCTCCCAATCGATCAATAACTAACATAACTTGGGTTTGATAGGACATTGAGTGACAAGGAAAATGCCAAAGTGACTACAATATTTTCTAATCCATGGTTTGATTCTAAGACTAGGCGACCACCACCTGATCAAAATTTTATCAACGATTCAAAAGAACTAACTAAAAATATTTGTTCTCCAACTCACAAGAAGATTTTCTTAACAAAGGTCAAGTAATGAAATTAAAGATCAACCGTCGATCAAATATTCATTCAACGTTAACCACTAAGTCACCATACTATTCATAACTAAACCTCTATAGTGCAAGATTTCGCCATAACCGTGTCACTGAATCATTGACCACTTGAGACATAACCATGACAATCATGAGAACACGTGACCATTGAAATCAGAAGATTAGAGAATAGTAGAACCAACAACTTAATTAAGTAGCCATGAGCCAATAAAATGACACATAATCAAATTTTAACTTCTAGTGACCTTACGACTATAACACATTCACATAAGCACTAAAAAATTTGATGTGTCCCTTAATTTGACCGAGATCTGGCGACTAAAGAAAATTTTAGTTGTTAAATCACTCTATTTGTTCTGCAAACCTAGCAAGTATAGAAAGGAATCATAGTTGGTGAATAGTTTGAATCTAATTGAATTTATCTGAAGACTTACCGACGTTTTGTCACTTAAATTTTTCCATTCTGAGATTTGGCGACTATACTCAATCTTTTACTCATTGCAAAATTATTTCCTTTTAATCTTATCTCGATACTTCATGACAAAAGTCCATCAAGAGATACTAAGACTAGGCAATGACCACCCGAACAAAATTAAATCAATGGTTGGAAACAACTCACATAATTTGTTAATTTTCTTAGTTATAATATTTTATCTATTAGTTTTTATTAATTGGAAATATCATATCGATCATTACTATTTTTTAAATAATCTATTAATATATGATGCTTTTTATTAGGATTTTCTATATCTTTATTTTTATTTTTATTTTTATTTTTATTATTATTATTATTATTATTATTATTATTATTATTATTATTATTATTATTATTATTATTATTATTATTATTATTATTATTATTATTATTATTATTATTATTATTATTATTATTATTATTATTATTATTATTATTATTATTATTATTATTATTATTATTATTATTATTATTATTATTATTATTATTATTATTATTATGTTACAATAATTCATATTTTTATAAATACATTTTAATAACATAAAACAAATATGATCTATTCAATACTATTTACTATTTTATACTATCACCAATTTTATTTTATTTTATTTTAAAAAAATTAGTATTACTATCACAGTTATTAATTTATATCATAATTAGCTTTAATAATTATTATTTTTCTTACAAAAGGTTATGACTGCAAACACAACCGGTCTGACAGAACACCACTAATGACTATAGTATGTATCACTTTTCCAAAAACCTGACAATGATATTTTCATAAATAGTAGTTGTTGGCATATAATTCCGATGCATGTCTTCCTTTTATTGAATACCGATATTTCAATTTGTATAGAATCTCAAAGACTATTGATTAATAAAATATTTCTTAGATTTTACACAGATGTACATTTAATGTTTTGACAGTTGCAAGCTAATTTTATATATAATATCAATGTCGTCTGATACGACATCTTCCATTCTTAATTTGTCTAATATATAGTGAGATTTCCCAACTTAATTATATGAAATATTGAAATGCTTTAAGAAGTACCTTTCCCATTTTGCATGTGTCATCACTTACATCTCATTTATTTAACCTATAAATAAATTATTTAAACTCCTCGTACTACATAGATAATTATAGTAAGCCCGCCTTTACAAAACTAAATCACATCACTTTAATGACATTCCTCCAAATATCAGCTCTTGCAATTAATGTTATGACACCAAAGCTCTCTATAGCACCACCCTCTTCTTTTATAAAGTGTCAAATAATACTGATATTTCTAATACATGTACATAAACAATTGATAAAACATAAAAACAACATACAGTAATAGGAAACTTGAAAAGAAGCCAACAATACAAGAGAAGATGAAGGGAAGTCACAACAATATCTAGTATCTAAACTAACTTATGGTATTTACATTCATTATTTATCATTCTCAATCTCCTTCATTTTTGGCACATTTATATATTTCAATACCTAAAACTATCTAACCAAGTTCATTTAGAAGACAAATTTCAATAATATAGATAGGGACCAAAATGTACAAATCAATTTGAACCAATATAATATGAAGAAAATGTCTTGCAACCTTAAAAAATCTTTACTTGATAAATATTTGATTCTTACAATTGAATTAATTAATTGAATAGTAAAACTATTAAAACTATTTGATAAATTATCTTCAAATTTCTCAAAACGACAGAACTAGGGTTCTAAATGCAATGTGATAAATTTACCAATATTTTTACTTCTTTTAAGATATATACAATAAAATAAGACTTTCTCTAAACATAAAATACAATTATTTTCTTTAGTTCATTTTAAATTAGCTTAGATTTTATAATAGCAGGTGAAAAATGCTCTGAAGCTCAAATACTTGTACATAAACAATTGATAAAAAATCAAAACAACATACAATAACAACAAACTTGAAAAGAAGCCAAGAATATAAGAGAAAATGAAGTGAAATCATAGCAATATCTGGTATCTAAACTAACTTACAGTACTTACATTCATTAATTATCATTCTTAATCTCCTTCAGGCTTCACACAATTTTTTTATTTCAATACCTAAAACTATAAAACCAAGTTTATTTATAAAACCAATTTGAATAATATAAATAGGGACCAATATGTACAAATCAATTTGAACCAATATGTATAAATCAAGAGGCCACTATGCCTAAAATTGTGTCAATGGCAAATGCTAAAATCTTTGTTTTGCAAATAGTGCACACTGTATTAATTGTACTTATTTGTATTTTAATTCTATTTGTTTGTTGGAACCATATATAAATATAAACTTCCAATGTATCACAATTATTTTGAAACAAAAGGTGGACATGTAACTTGAAATCAATTGAATAAAATATAACTACTAACTTGTTCAAACATTTGTCATGTAAATATTTATATATGTAGAATTTTCTTTGTAAAGTTGTTATGCAAAATATTAAGTTTCTACTTGAATTTGCCTATCAATACAAAATATATATATATAACAAACGACAAATTTGATTAAAATTTTAAAATTAAAATTTGCAGGAAAATAATTGATTATCATAATCTTCATTATTATAAATTAATAATACTTACTTTGATTTCAAAGATAAAGCCTTCTTCCATGCATAAGAAAAGTTAATTTAAGAAGAACATTACATTCAAATAATGTAAACATATTAAAATTATATTAAAAAATTATATGAAATCTAAACATTATAACAAAATAAAATAAAATGCTCATGGGTTAAATAGTCATACTGATCAAAACTTTGTTGGAAATATAGATGGAGTAACAAAGAGGAGGGGTGAATCAGTTAACCACAAAAATATTACCAAAAATCCCTTAGATGTCTTATTAAATCATTTGCTATTGTTACTTGGTAAACGTATAGAGAAATGTTGTAACTCGGTTATTGCAGTGAGTATTAATTATAACTGTTCTTAAGTATTCATCAGTGATTAACATGCATGCATAAAGAAAATAACATGAACACAAGAGACACCAGATTTAATGTGGAAACCCAATATGGGAAAAACCACCAATGTAACTAGTTACTATTTTTCACTCTTCTGAAGTGAGACATGTTAGGAGCCAACCCAGTTAAAGGTTACAAAACACACTGTTAGGTGTGACCTTGTTAGAAGATTTAATCACCCTGTTAGGAGTGGCCTTGTAAGAGGTCTTTGAAACAATTCAATAGAACTGTCACCTTATTAGAGCATTTACAAAATGGTTGTTAAACCAACTTTGTTAAGAGATTTTGAAATCACTGCTACAATGGTAAGAAAGTAACAATGAAATGACCTGAATAATAATGCAATTGAATTGCTGATTACAAATCTCTGTTCTGCTTCACTAGATCCTTCCTGATCAAATAAATCTTTGCTGCTCCTCAAGGATATCTAACCATCCTTCAAAATTCACACACACCTTCCTTCAAAATGATTTTCACATTATTCTCTCTTCTTCACACCTTTTGATTTGCAACTTGACCTTCTATATATATTCTATTCAGATTATCAAGTCAGCACTAATAATCATTAGAAACATTAACACTCATTACAACAGTTGGCTAGAATAAATAAACTTTATTCCTCAAATTAACAAAATTCTTTATTGGGCTGACCTTTCTCGGTAAACACTAATCCGGAAAGAATTCCTTCAGTGACCGAGTGAACTCGGTAAACACTAAATTTCCTTCAATAACCATGGAAGCTCGGTTAACACTATTTTCAGCCATACTTTCCTTTGATGCCCAAAAGATCTTGGTAGACACTAAAAACTACCTGCTAATCAACTGAGCTCGGTAGACACACAAAACTGCTTAATTGACCGATTGAGCTGGGTAAACACTGGGAACTGCTTTGCTGACTGACTGAGCATGATAATTGATATGACATTTGTGTGACATCAAAAACAACACACAATTAATCCAACAATCTCCTTCAGACAATTGTATCCAACAATTTCCCTCTTTGGCATTGATCAAAACACAACATGTCATGGCACAATGAAATTTCACAGAAAACATAGAGTAAGGAACATATCCTTAGCTTCATTCTGATTCTCATCTATGAGAACTCCCTCTATCAGCAAACTTCTCTTTCATACTGAAAAATCTCCTACTTAACTTCTCAAATTCTCCTTCTTAGAAACCTTAAGAAATTTCTTGAATTATGACAGCAAACTCTCCCTCTTTGACAACACATGCCAAAGACAACACATACTAGGTGAATAGCAATGTACCTTGAGTACTGATTCCTTGACTAAGCTGCATCAACTGACTGATCTTCAATATGCTCTAGTTGATGCATCACTAAAACTTTATTTAGTGAGCCTCGGATAGGGGAATGACCCCTAACTTACCTCTTAGATACAAGAATGCATCCTTAGGTAGTGGCTTGGTGAATATATCTGCAATCTGTTCTTTTGTATGAATATATTCCAATCTAATTTTCTTGTCCTACACCAATTCTCTGACAAAGTGATATTTTATAGCAATGTGCTTGGTTTTGGAATGCATTACTGGATTCTTTGAAATATTTATTGCACTTGTATCATCACAAAATATAACAACTGGTTCTTTGATCTCAACCTTCATGCCTTCCAGTAACTATTTAAACCAAAAAATATTAGAGTAGTTTACTGCTGCAGCAACATATTTTGCTTTTGCTATCGATTGGGATGTGCAATTTTGCTTTTTACTGGTCCAAGATACCAACCTCTTGCCAAGAAAGAATGCTCCACCACTTGTACTCTTTCTGTCATCAATGTTTCCTACCCAATCAGCATCAGTAAACACTTTTAAGTCCAGATTGCCTCCAAATTTATACCACAAGCCATAATCTTCAGTTCCTTTCAAGTATCTCAAGATTCTTTTGATTGCCATCATATGATTTTTTTTGGGTTTTGCTGAGAATCTTGCTACTATACCAACTGCTAAGGCAATATTAGGCCTTGTATGAACTACATACTATAATTTTCCACTCATTGATCTATATAAGGTCTGATCTACTTCTTTTGAATCACCATCTTTGGTAAGCTTCAATCTAGTGCACATGGGGGTACCAACTAGTTTTGCATCTTCCAATCCAAACTTCATAAGTATTTCCTTGATGTATTTAGAATGAGTAATGTAGATACCATTCTTGCTCTGCTGAATTTGAAGACCAACAAAGAACTTTATTTGACCAAACATAGACATTTCAAATTCTTTGTTCATTTGCTCTGAAAATTCTTTGCACTGATCATCATTACCTGTAAACAGAGTATCATCCACAAATATTTCTACCAAAACAATTTTGTTATCTGGTCCTTCCTTGATGTACAAACTACTATTATCATTAGCTCTTTTGAAACCAATCTGAATAGGATAGTTATGTAATCTGTCATACCATGCTCTAGGGGCTTGTTTCAAACCATAAAATGCTTTGTGTAACTTGCAGACCATATTCCTTTTTTCTGGATCAACAAAACCTTCAAGTTGCTCAATGTAGACTTCTTCATCAAGAATACCATTGAGAAATGTAGATTTTACATCCATCTAATATACCTTAAATCCTTTATGTGTTGCATATGCAAGTAGAGTCCTTACACCTTTTAATCTTGCAATAGGAGCAAAAGTATCACCATAATCTATACCTTCTTCTTGAGAATATCCTTTACATACCAATATTGCTTTGTTTCTTGATACTTGACCATCTTCATTCAACTTATTCCTAAATACCCATTTTGTTCCAATTACATTTTTGTCTTTAGGCCTAGGTACAAGAGTCCATGTTTTTTTCTTCTCTATTTGTTTTATTTCTTCATTCATAGCCTCAATCCAACTTTCATTTTCCAATGCATCTTTGACATTTCTAGGTTCAAAATCAGCAAGCAAACATGTACCTTTTAGTTTACTTCTTATCATAGTACCTTCTAATTTGTCTCCAATAATCTGATCTAGTGTATGATGCCTCCTGACATACTTGGCCAATACAGGTTCCTTACCTCTTGAATGAGTTACATTGTCATCTTCTTGAATTTCATCTTCAGGTTCTGGTTGCTTAGGCTCGGTAGATATTGGCTCTATAGCTTTAGACTGAGACTCGAGTCCTTGTGACTCGGTTTGAACTTCTTCTTGTGACTCATTTACTGTACTGGGCTCAGTAGATGTAGTCTCCTTATTAACAGATGTGTCTGGTAATGTATCAGGTTCAGTGTAAACAAATCTCCTGTAATCCTCTGGTTCCTTTTTTCTTTCTTCTTCAGTCTTTTCTGCAAATTCATCAACTTTCACATGTGCACTTTCTATGATTTTGTGAGTAGACAAATTCAAACATCTATATGCCTTACTCTTGCAAGAATATCCCAAGAATAGTCCTTCATCACTTTTCACATGAAATTTTCCTTTTCTAGATTCTTTTAAGATGTAACACTTACTACCAAATACTTTCAGCTAACTTACATTGGGTTTATAGCCATACCATAACTCATAAGGAGTTTTGAATGTGTCTTTCTTCAACTGAACTTGGTTTAAGGTATGAATTGTAGTGTTGATAGCTTCCTTCCAGTATTTCATAGCAATGTTCTTTTCAATCATTAGAGTTCTTACACAATCCATGATAGATCTATTCCTCCTTTTAGCTATTCCATTCTGCTCAGGAGTTCTTGGGGCTGATACTTGTCTTTTGATTCCTCTTTCAATGCAAAAATTATTGAATTCATGGGAGATGAATTCACCACCTCTATCTGATCTTAAGCACTTCATTCTTTTCCCTATTTCCTTTTCTACTCTTGCCAAATACCATTTGAATTTCTCAAATGCTTCTGATTTTTCTCTTAGATACATAACAGTCATCATTCTAGAGTAGTCATCAACAAAGAGAATAAAGAATTTTTCTCCAGTATAGCTCTCAATTCCAATAGGTCCACACAAATCAGTATGCACAATTTCCAAAATATCTTCAGACTGATAGTTTTTACTTTTAAAGCTAGTCTTTCCCATTTTACCAATCTGACAATTCTTGCATAAACCAACATCAGGTTTCTTCAAAGTAGGAATGCCTCTTACTTTCTTGAATTTTCTTATTTTCACCATGTTATCAAAATTTACATGACATAACCTTTTGTGCCATAACCAACTTTCTTCAATTTGAGCAATAAAACATGAGCATTCACCAAGACCAAGATAAAACAAGTTACCTTTTCTTTGTTTGCCTAATCCAATCAGTTTTCCCTTGTCATCCAGCATTCTTGCTTTTCCATGCAAGAATTCAACCTTGAATCCAATGTTGATTAGCTGTGCTACACTTAGAAGATTATGCTTTAGTCCTTCAACCCAATATGCATTATCACATATAAGTTCTTTGGTTAATGAGATTCATCCTCTTCCTTTTATGCAACAAGGTTCATTGTTTCCAAACCTTACATTACCACCATCATAGTCTTCAAGGTGTTCAAAATTTATTCTATCACCAGTCATATGATGTGAACATCCACTTTCTATGATCCATGTATCATTTTTTCTTACATGAGAGATAAGTGCCATCTTATCTTCATCATCATCAGATTCATCTTTTACAACAATGTAGACAATTTCATCTTCACTATTATCAGAATCCTTAGCCATAAAACATGTTTTCTTACCTTTATCCTTGAATGATTTGAAATTCTTCTTGCCATTGTACTTGTGACCTTTCTTCTCATCCTTGCTTTTCTTGTTTGGGCACCTAGCTGCAATATGACCAATTTCTTCACATGAAAAATAGATTAAGGGAGTTTTACCTTTGTCTTTACCTCTGCCTCTAGTATATTTCTTTGCAAGTAATGCTTCAATAACTTCAAGATCACTATCAAAACTTTCCTCTGATTCTTCTTCACTCTCTGACTGGATGTCCTTTATTTTCTTTCCCTTCTTAAGTGAAAGTTTGGCCTCAAATGCTGATTCAATATTTTTGGAAGTTGGAACATAGTTGTCATAGTTATCCAACTCAAAGGCTGTCAATCTTCCCACTAGGACATCCAAAGTTATATTGTGATTTTCTTCACATCTTCTTTCTTGAATAGTAGATACTCTTATTGCATAGATAGGAAGTAATGTTCTGAGAACCTTACTTATAATAGTTTCATCATCAATTTTTCCTCTAGAAGATCTGATTGCACTAACACTTGCCTTGATCCTTTCAACATATTTTGCAATGTTTTCATCTTCTCTCATTTTCATCTGATCAAACTATCCTCTTAGGCTTTCTACTTTGGCTCTCTTCACATTGTCATCAGTGCCATAAATTTTCTTCAGCTTGTTCCACATTGCATAAGTAGTTGTGCAGTCTTTGATCTCATCAAATTCTTCATAGCTGAGAGCTAATGCAATGTCTATCATCATGGTGTTATGGTTCTTTTTCTCTGCAATGTCTTCAATAGTTAATGTGCTAGTAGGAGCTGTATATTCTCCATCAAGATATTTGCATCGTGAATCACCAATGGAAGCCAGATGAAGTCTCGTGAGACCTTGCCATGCTGAAAAGTTATCTCTGTTAAGCCTTGGAATTTCTCTCTTGTAAGACATCCTGATCTTTAGCTCAGGTCCTTGAAACCCTTCTTGCAAGCACCAAAAGCTCTGATACCAATTGTTGTAAATATAGATGGAGTAACTAAGAGGGGGGGGGTGAATCAGTTAACCACAAAAATATTACCAATAATCCCTCCGATGTCTTATTAAATCATTTGCTACTGTTACTCGATAAACATACAGAGAAATGTTGTAACTCGATTATTGCAGTGAGTATTAATTATAGTTTTTCTTAAGTATTCATCAATGATTAACATGCATGCATAAAGAAAATAAAATGAACACAATGGACACCAGATTTAACGTGGAAACCCAATATGGGAAAAACCACCAGTGTAACTAGTTACTATTTTTCACTCTTCTGAAGTGAGCCCTACTAGGAGCCAACCTGGTTAAAGGTTACAAAACACACTGTTAGGTGTGACCTTGTTAGAGGATTTAATCACCCTATTAGGAGTGGCCTTGTAAGAGGTCTTTGAAACAATTCAATAAAATTGTCACCATGTTAAAGGATTTACAAAATGGCTGTTAAACCAACTCTGTTAAGAGATTTTGAAATCACTACTACAATGATAAGAAAGTAACAATGAAATGACCTGAATAATGATGCAACTAAATTACTAATTATAGATCTTTGTTCTGCTTCAGTAGATCCTTCCTGATCAAATAAATCTTTGCTGCTCCTCAAGGATATCTAACCATCCTTCAAAATTCACACACACCTTCCTTCAAAATGATTTTCACATTATTCTCTCTTCTTCACACCTTTTGATTCACCACTTGACCTTCTATATATATACCATTTAGATTTTCAATTCGGCACTAATAATCATTACAAACATTAACACTCATTACAACAGTCAGCTGGAATAAACAAACTTTATTCCTCAAATTAACAAAATTCTTTATTGGGCTAACCTTGCTTGGTAAACACTAATCCAAAAAGAATTACTTCGGTGACCGAGTGAACTCGGTAAACACTAACTTTCCTTCGATAGCCATGGAAGCTCGGTTAACACTATTTTCAGCCATACTTTCCTTTGACACCCGAAAGATCTCGGTAGACACTAAAAACTGCCTGTTGACTGACTAAGCTCGGTAGACACACAGAACTGCTTAACTGACCGACTGAGCTCGGTAAACACTGGGAACTACTTTGCTGACTGACTAAGCATGATAATTGATATGACATTTGTGTGACATCAAAGACAACACATAATTAATCCAACAATCTCATTCAGACAATTGTATCCAACAAACTTGAGATGAAGATAATTTAGATACAATAAAGAAAAGATAATTAGTTCAATGTAAAGTAACGCATATTCTTTTTCCATATCTCTGCTTCTATCTTTGTTCTATGTTTTCATTAGGCATGGCAGGGGTGAGAGGGATAGATGGATATTAAATAATAGGACTTGAAGATGAAGGTCCAGTAGGTGAAGAATAAATTAGCAATATCCCTAATGCTTGAATTTGGCCTTTTCACCAAAACTCATTTTTAAGTTTGTAATTAATTTATCCTTCTCATATAGTCTCTGTGTTAATTCCCTAAGAAGATCGAATCTACTGCAATTGACTTTGATATTTTGGATGTTGAGTAAAGATGACACCTACACAAGCTGACACTTGACCTCAAAGCATAGGAATGATAAGCTATCAATAAGAATGATGTAAGTAACAAGGAATGGTGGTCATCATATCTCACAACTACTCAAGAAACTATCATGAATATCTACAAACAAAAGTTTCAGTGATCAACGAGCCACAAAGTAGAACACTCTAAATATTTATATGTTTCCATCACCTGAACACTTTTTGTAATTTGTTTAATATGCTTTTTAAGGTTTTGAGCTCCAACCATCTGTAGCTTGTTGCATTCTCATTGATAAGAGAATTCCATGATGGTTAACCTATATACACGTTGTAGCATCATTTTCTAAAGAGTTAGAAAAAAATAATTGAACACCTGAGTATAATTGCTAGAGAGAAGAATACTAAATTTTGTGTCTAAACTTCAGAGCATGAATCTTTGTATGTAATTTATAGGTTCATTTTAATACAAATGCACTACAATTTCTCTCTCCTATTATTTTTTTCATTACTTGTATGTCTACTCTTGTATGAATCAAGATCTTATTGACAATTGAACTTTAATCTCAGTACTTGACTGAGGTTAAGAAATTCTTGTAGCAACTTGTAGAAAAAATGTCTTCATGCAGTCTCGAATCTTAACCATAGTTAAATCAGTGTGCATTTTTAAATATATTGTATAATCAATAATTATTGATAGTTCAAACTTGGCTGACCATGTGCAACTTTAAAACAAAGATGAATCTTATCTGATCCTCAATAATTAGGCATTTATTTTGTCTGAATCACTATTATTAGCCATACTATTCAGGCTCTTTTTCAAGCACTCTGATTCATACACATACCATCCATTATTTGACTAATTGCTCATTTTTTTAACAATGCCATTTTTTTTTACCTATTTAATAGTAGATAGTCTGATATTAGTAATCAAAATGATATCATTAATATATACATTATAAATTATACTTTTCTATTTATATTCACACATACTAATTTTATATTTATATTCCATTGGGAAACACCTTCACTGTAAGATTGTTATAAATAAACAAATATATTGAACTTTTAATAACCCTCTCCTATGAAAATGCTATCACCCTGTGTTGATTTTTATCAAAGGAATCCTAGATTCATACTACTTAATCATATCCTTATGTCAAACTTAAAGAATTTATAACATGTCTAAAACTTATTTAATTTGATCCTAAATCAGAGCTGAAGAACATAAACATACACAGAGAGAAAATCTATGCAATGAATTTCAATAATTCATAATTCAAAAAAAGATACACACAGAAGAGTTATGCCTTACTCTACTTTCCTTTGAAGATATCAATAATTCATAACTAAAATAGAGATACACACAGGAGAGATATGAACTTTGGATTTTATTCAAATGCCATATCAAAATAATATATACAGAATGCTTTAAATTGTAAACTCTCTAGATCTAACTTCAACCAACAATATGGCTTTCTTACAAAAATATGCCTAATACAGACTACCATTTCCTAGACTCAAAACTTTTCCGTAAATATGCACAAGTTCTAGTCCTCTTATAATGATCCTGGTAATCCTTTTATAGAAACAATAATTGCATACAAGCTTCAGATCTTTCTTACAAAAGACCAAAATACTTTGACATATCAGACAAAACAACCAAATATAACACATTCTTGTTACAATTTTTCAAACTATTTGTAGAGATGAGCGTCAAAATTTCCAACAAGTCCCAAGGTTAGTTCAACTTTTTCCAGGCACGTATCATCCATACTTTCTTTGACTATCTGAATTTTCTAACATTGTTTGTTCTACTTTTAAAATATTGGGACATCAACACTTGTTGCTTCCTCTAGACATGTCTCCTCTTCTTTCTCGCTCTCTACAAGATATGTTCATTCTGGAAAACTATATAACATGTCTAAAACTTATTTAATCTGATACTAAATCAGAGGTGAAGAACATAAACATACACAAAGAGAAAATCTATGCAATGAATTTCAATAATTCATAATTCAAAGAGAGATACACACAGAAGAGTTTTGCCTTACTTTGCCATCATTTGAAGATATCAATAATTCATAACTAAAATAGAGATACACATAGGAGAGATATGAACTTTGGATTTTATTCAAATGCGATATCAATATAATATATACAAAATCCTATAAACTACAAACTCTCTAGATTTAACTTCAACCAACAATATGCATTTCTTACAAAAATATGCCTAATATAGTCTACCATTTCTTAGACTCAAAACTTGTCCATAAATATGCACAAGTTTCGGTCCTCTTACAATGATCCTAGTAATCCTTTTATAGAAACAAGAATTGCATACAAGCTTTGGATCTTTCTTACAAAAGACCAAAATACTTTGACATATCAGACAAAAAACCCAAATATAGCACCTTCTTGTTACAATTTTGTAAAATATTTGTAGAGATGAGCGTCAAAATTTCCAACAAGTCCCAAGGTTAGTTCAAATTCTACCAGGTGTATCATCTATACTTTCTTTGACTATATGAAGTTTCAAACATTTTTTTCCTTCTTTTACAAGATTGGGACATTGCCACTTGTTGCTTCCTCTGCACATGTCTCCTCTTCTTTCTCGCTCTCTACAAGATATGTTCATTCCTCATGAGCATTGAGTATTGTTTCCTCCCTGATCTTGTGCATAGAAAAAGCTTTGTTTTCTAGCTACATCTAGGACCATTGCATCAGCTATATCCCATTCTGGTAGGATAAGCACTCTTGAGTTTCTCATCAGATCTCTCCCGTGTTCTAGACTAATTGCCTAAACCTTTATGTTATCTCGTTCCTTACTTTAGTTTCTATGATCTTAACATCCATACATTCTTTTGAACTATAGTTTAACTTCTTATGTTGATTGGATGTATTTGAATGACAATAAACTTCAGAAACACCAAATCTAATGCACGTCTGTTTAAACTTTTCTAATAAATTAAGAGACAAATTTCATTGCACCTATATATCTAATAATTTTATTAAAAAAAAGGTAAAAATTTATATGAAATCTAAACATGATAAAACAACCATATAAAATGCTCTTCGATAAATACTTATACTGATCAAAACTTCAATTGAAGATAATTGACATACTATAAAGGAATGATAATTAGTTCAAAGTAAATAACCATTTTACAACTACATCTCCATTAACATTGAACAACAACCAAATAGATTATCTAACTTCATAATCTATAATCATTACAATAAACTTTAATCATTTCAAACAATGACATAAACCTATTCTCTCTATGATCCTGCTTATCCAAAATTGGGTCTATGGTGGTTACATCTTTCTTAAAACAGATCAAATTGTCAGACAACTGCTTAGCTATTTTATAATTTTTTTATGATTTTACATTTGCAACAAACTGTATAAAGGAATCATTTTTCATTTTTTCATATCTCTGCTTCTCACTTTGTTCTATGTCTTCATCACCCATGGTAGGGCCAACAAGCATACAGGGATATTCAATATTAAGAATTGAAGATGAAGGAAAAATATCTGAATAAAACCAGTTTACATATAACTAAAAAAATACTACACTGAGTACCAAGAATAGTAAACAAATTTCATAGAATACCAACCCTAAAATATTGTATTTCAATTTCATAATTTTTCAACAATTCCTCAAACTCAATATTTTTCAAACCAATAGAGAAATCATTTACATGAATATACAAGTTTCTAACATCATCATGACCCAAACTATATGATAATAATTAACAACAATTAGATACCCAAAATCTAAAAAATATCCTATGAAAATCAGTTTTTGTATAATTTCATCAATATTATACAGAGTACCAAGTTTACCAAACAAATCTTACACAAAAGTAGACCTAAAATATTGTATTGCAAGTTCATAAATTATGAAATATTCATTTAATTCAAAAATATGCAAACCAAAACATAAATCATTTACGTGAATGAACATGTTATATGCATAAATAAGTAGATAAAGGTGTTATAAACAAGACATTACAATTCAAAAATATATATAGTTAAAACATTTTGGAATCCTTTGTAGAATACAAATTAAGCCTCTCAGGTGCTCCAAAGACCAAAAAATTTGGCACTCATCTAATCTTTTTTAATTGATACTTGAAAACTTTTTCTCTAGATTTTCTTGATTACTTGATTGATTTATTACAAGATATGGTGACCGCCATTTCAGCCTAACCTACAACATAGTTCATAAATAATTACCATCCCTATGCTCATGGGTCAGGTGTCAAATATCAAGGTCAGAACTTCATTCCTCATAAAGAATATCAAGATCATCTGCTAATGGCCTTTTCTTTTTCAACTTTGTTACTATTATATTGATCCATTTCTCTTATTACATCAAGCATTTCTTGTACCTATGGAATGATAATATTTTCTCTTCTTAAAATTGAATATTCATAATTTCTTTTAATTGTTTGAATTTGTTCAAAAATGCTTCATTTATCTTCATTTACAGTTGTTAATAACTCTCTGATTGCACTCAAATTGTATATATCTACTTGCTCATATGTTTCTTTCCTGATAATAATTTGAAGATGTAATTCATATTTTTTTTCATCATTTCTATATCTAGAGCATCTTCAGCATTGACTACATCAATATTGCAACCCATATAAGAAAACATCTTTTTCATATGTGTAATGCCCATTTCAATAGTCTCAATTAGATTTTGAACTTCAATAACATCTATGCACATCATTGTTTTCAATTTTATTGAAAAAATACATTTTTGTAGAGGTGTGTCAATGGATTTGATAATTTTTACATTCACAGCTTTTTCATTGTCCATATCTTTTATAGATTGCAATACGTTTTCTTGTCTACTATATATACTTTTATTTTCTTCGACCATCTACAATTCTGTATACAAAATACCTTTTAGGTCAATATATATTTTGTAATAACTGCCTACACAGTCAATGAGATGCACACCTCTTGAATTGAGAAATTGTACCCATTCTCATGAGAGTTGGGCCATCTGTCTATCTTCATGTATCTACTTCATAATTTGTTCACTTGAATGAAGTGATGGATCAAAAATATCTTCTCTCTAACTTGCTCTTTGAGAAGACATAGGACCTAAATTTTTTTGGATATAATCAAATAAATGTTTGATAGTATGTTTCAAAATGTTTTTTTCATCTTTTAATTGCTGCAATCTCTCTCTTACCTCATGATGTGTGAACTCCCACATATCAACTATATGATCATGGAATCTAGGTCCTATGTCAATTTTATTAACATCATAATCTATTGCATTTAGATAACAAAAATTATTGTCTTGCTTTGGTTCTACAACTTGTATTATTACATGTCCTATTTCTTGATGTTTTTGAAAGGTAGCTAGTTTGCCTCTATCCTTTTTTTTACTTGAACCGGTACTCTCATTTATGATTTGAGAAATAAAATCTTCACTAAGAATTCTACCCTCTTTTCTTTTTCTTTTTCTTTGCACTATTTCTTTTATCCATGATGTAGTGCCTAGAATTTATGAGGTAGAGGCTAAACTTTCATTTTCAAACAATTTCCTGACAATTGTAGGGCTCAGTATTTGATTACCTAAAGTTTTAAACTTGGGTCTTATATTTTGAATACATGTCACACTACCTTCAATAAAATCCTTTTCTTCATTTGGTGGTTCTTCTTCAAAAGATTGCATTGTTACATTTTGTTCTCATTTATCTATTTTATCTTCTTCTTCTATATTTTCTACTTCCTTTTAAGTGTATATCTTAATGAATATAACTGAACCACTTCCACAAGTCTTTCCTATACCTATGTCTTTATCTGGTGGTTGATCATCCCCTCCTATAATTTGTTGCATGGATTGAACTGTTGTCGACATTGTTGGTAAAACTACTCGAATTGAAGCTATTGTTTGAGCTTATGTTCTTGATTGACCTTGTGTGTTTGATGAGTCCTTGGTTTTTTACTTGTACAGAACCCATTTCTTTGTTCTTTTCATTATCTAATCCATTCTCTTTTCAAGATTGTCTAATTTAGGTTCTTCAAATTGTACAGATTGCAAAGGAGTCCCTTTTATTTTTCACAAATAATGATCAGAAAACAATTTATATTGATCATTATATAATCCTTTCACATCTATATCAACATTATAAAGTTGACCATGTTCAACTTTGAGTCACAACCATGATCTTTCTCTCATTTCAAAGTCATCTTTACAATTAGCCCAGAAATCTTCTAATGAAGGAATGTGATTAATACTAGGACCTAATTGCAGGTTTTGTTTTACATAATTTGAAGGGTCGAAATGATGCCTAATAACATTATATTCATGAAATTTATATATTTTTGCACATGATTTGATGACACTCATTGCAGAAGAACTAGAAAAGCATGTATAAGAACCTATCGATATTGGAAAATGAATACCTACTTTATGTCATTTTCTGCATCTATTGTTGACCTCAATAATTTGTCTACAAAAATCTATCAAAGCCATTTTATCATCTACATATTTAGGCAATTTTTATGGAAACCCACCAAACCCTCCAATCCTAATATATGTAAATGTAGCATATTGAGTGTAATAGCTACCAAATTGCATTATTGTTTGAGTAGTTGCATCTGATAATCTGCATTTTGGACAACACTGAATTTCACGACATAGCTTCATTGAAAAGAAATCATTAAACCTTCGAAATTTCCATAGTTGTTTTCAAATTGTATCCATGGATAGAAATCATAAACTTGAATATTTGCATCATATTCAACAACACTAGGAAGGTCGTTCCCTATATGTTCACATGCTAGGGCATAGACAAGGAAATATTACATTGCAAATTTGTATGAATGCTTTGTTGAAACAAGCATTTTAGTAAGCCTATCACTTATGAGTTGTCTCCAATCAATATAGATATTATTTGTACCTATACATTACGCAAGGAAAAACTAGCATTCTTAAAAATTTAGGGCTTGTTCACTCCCTCTGATTCTATGAAAAAGTACTAGAATATCAACAATCTCTTTTTTTAAATATGTTCCATATAGGGTTTTGAGTAACTTAGAACTGCCAGCTCTAATGGTTTCAAACCATCTATTTGAAATTACACGTTGCCATCATGACCTTTTTAACATAAAATTTGATGCTGACAGAGAGAAATTTCATTCTGAGTATGCTTCTCTTGAAGGTAAAACAAAACACTTCTATATTGATTCTCTGTTTAAACAAATGACTACTTCATTGTTTTCTTTCTTAATTTCTCTAGTATGTGGATCAAATCTTTGAATGCATTCCATAATAAGTTCTGGTACCTGAATAGCAATTGGAAATCCTGTAGCTTCTATTAATCCACTATCAATGACCCTCTGTGTAATGGGATGAACTAGTTCTAATTTAATTCTTCTTTGCAGATCATTTAAATTGTAAAAATTTAAATTTATATATGTGATTTCTTTCCATGCATTTTCTATTCCATCAAGATGATCATAACTATTTATTTTGCTAGCCATACTATACAAGGTTATACATTGGTAACCATTTTCTCTTCGAGATATAGTTAGTTCAAACAATACACTCTAAAGTGCCTAAGAGTAAAAGTTCCTTTTCTATGTGCAGTTAGGTGCTCCTTATTAGTCAGCATAAGCTACTGGCTATACTCTCTTTTATATCGATTACTATGTTTATCCAACTACTATCAGAGCAATAATTTTTTTGAAAATCGTTAATCGATTATGATGTCATGACCACTAAATATTATCACACAAACAAATAACTTTAAAACAAAATTCACATTTAGAACTCCCTAAAAACTAAATTCGACAACCTTGTATATGTTAACAAAATTGAGTCATGACAAATATTTATCAGATTTAGTTGTTAGTGACTTCTAAATCAAAAATTTCTACTAGGTTAAACCCTGTCAAAGAAAAAAATTTAAAAAGTGACAAACATCTCCACAATGACAACAGTTCGCACATTCTCTGAATTTTTTCCCAGTTGCAAGGTTCATTCTGAGATAAGGAGAAAAGGGTACAGTCCCCAATTAATTAATTATTTTGACATATCAGATTAAGCTACTCATTTCTACTAAAAATGAAATACATTATTTTAAGATCTCAATAGCATTACTAAAAAAATTAATGTGTTAACTATCCTATATAAACATTTATGAGATCGACTGAGTTTAATGATTTCTTCTCTAAATAAAACTATAGTCGACTAATCTCTTCATCCATTATACGCACACTTATCACCTCAAAATTATAGTCGATGAATACTTATAAAAAGGCATAACAAGCTATTAAGTTGAGCGACTGTCTTTTCTTCCAATAATCAATAAGTCTTTAAAATGAAAACTGCTACATGACTCTCTGCACAAAATCATTTAAACGTGACTCGTTAAGTCAACAAAAAAAAAATTACTCAAAAATTTATCACTGATTATAAAACAATTTCTTTACTCACCAACTCAAAATACAAAAATTAAATATGCAAACTCTTTTATAGATTACTATCAAAAACATATTTTAGAGTATCAAAAAATACATATACACTATTCAATTACCTATATTTCATTGGAAACACTGAAGAGCATTTCCACATTTTTAAAAATATTCTAATTCTTTATGAAAAATTCAGATCCTGAAATGTATTTTCATTTACAATATCATTTATGCAAAACTAAATGTAAACCATATAATTTATCAAGAACATGCTTTACTGCAAATATGAACAACCTTCCATATAAAATTAAAACTCTTTTCTCCTGCTTATCTTACTTTCCAAATCTATAAGCTTTTGTCTACCTGAATTAAAACATACAAAAAATGAAAATTAATGTTATGATTTATTAAGTTTAATAAAATATAAAAAATATAGTAATTACCTTAGCTTTCTATCACCTTGCAAAATTTTCAACTATCCTTCATTTTAATTCACGAAAATTGCGAGGACATTTCAGATAGATGATTGGCATTCTCAATCCAACTTGATTTTCTCTAAAACCATTATAATTCCAATGTTTTCTTTTTATTTGAACATAGACATAATGTTCATACTATGGAAAGATGACAGGAAATATTGATGCGGCTTCAAATTGTTTATATTGTCTGATTTCTTTACAAAGATGTATCCATTGATTTTCTATATCTTAATTGTAAATGTCTTTGTCAATTGACATTGGCCACTACAGATATGGTAAAATACCTATCTTTTCAATGTCTTCTTTGTTTACAAAACACTTGCTATACTCAAAATCTTCACCTAGTTGTGCATACTCTAGCGAAGAATTAATTCCGTCAATCAAATCTTTAGGAAAAAGAGAAATCATAACAAAATGAATGGTCTGAACATTTTCACCTATTTCTAAACCCCAAGCCATAACATAGTGGCAATATTAGCATTAAATTTCCATCGATGAGTAGCATTATGAAATACTACACCTAATGTCCATTGAACAGCTTGCACAATAGAGTTACTCTTACGCAGTAGTAAATTCTTTAAATATGTATGTTGTACTCTCCAAAGAAAGCTATTTGCTATGTGCTTGTTTGAAAAGTAAATGTAGCTTCCATTCTTAATACTTGATTATAGTAATCTATATTATCTTCTCTAATGATCCTTACAAGAAATTGATGTTCTTGTTCATCATTTTATAGTAATGAAGGAATTTACACGTGTATGGCTATCTATAAGATTTAAAAGATTATTAATTAACAAAATCTTTACTAGATTTCATACGGAACGAATTTAATTTTTAAAGACTGTTCTAACTTAATTCCATGACTTATATCGATGTCATTTTAAGTGAAATTTGACACATTTAAGTTATGTTATATACAAAACAATTCAGATTAAATAACGAATGTGACACGCTGTAAAATTCCAAATACAATAGATCATTTTATAACAAAATATTTATAAGATTTGTTACCTATGTACTTTCAATCAACTCAGTGTTGTTAGTTGACTGAAAATTTTAACACATAACTTATCTGATATCTAAATTCAATATTCATGACAATTAAATTTAGAATTAATAGTTACTGGCATATAAATATGATCAGCAAATACCGATCTTAAAATAATATATTTGTCACAACTGAACATTAAATCTTTTGACTCTCCTCACTTGATATTAACTATAATATCAATGTCATCTAATGCAAAACCTAGATTTAGCTATTCATGACTACTACATCAAAAAATAACAATGCTATATAAATGACTTACCCAAATCCTTCTATTCAGAAACTGTGTCTACTCAATACAAAAAACTTTAGTCGTTAAATGACTTTATATCTTCTTAAGACCCTCCGACTATAGCAAGCAATCATACTTGCATAAAACTTGAAGCTTATTGAAATTATCTAGGAACTGGATGACCTTCTATGACTTGAAGACTATAATCAAACTTTTAGTCCCTGCAAAATTATTTTCTTTTAATCTTATTTCAAGAAATGTCAAAAAAAACCAACAACACATATATCGACCACAATGAATCTCCCACTCGCTGAAATCATCGACAAGACTGCCACTCAAACAAGAAAATTTGTATGTCTACTTATCAGATTTTGCAACGTGGCAGCTCCTTATTGATTAAGAAAAAATGCATCTAACTTCAACAGGATATGCAAGATTGAAAACCTACAAAAGATCCAATGATGTTCACATGGAATCTTTGGAGCCCTTGCGATCATGCGATAGCCGCTGATTTTACTATATTCCCACATGCAAGAAAAAGCTAGGTCTGCTGCCAACTATACACACATGGCCAATCTTGATTTAGCCCACGTATTTGATGATGAGGAAGATGTCAGTACCACTGGTGCTTAGTAAAAAAAGTTACAACTTCACTTGCTAGATAATGCAACATGGACATCCTTGATTAGTCAAAGTAGAGTGGGGCTAGTTGCTTAAGCTAATAGCAACAAATGGAAGATCTAATTCTTTTCATTTTTTCGCATGGAATCTTTTCATGACATGCGATCATGTGACAACCATCGATTAGGTATCAAGGCCATCATTCCCTACTTTATGTATCACTGCTTACCTAATTTTTCTACGTGGCAGATCCTTATTGATTAAGAAAAATTGCACTTGACTTCAAAAGGATTTGTAGGACTGACAACATGCAAAAGATCCAATGGTCGTCACATGTTCGCATGGAATCTTTTGAGCCCTTGTGATTATGCGATTGCTAGTGATTTTGCTTAATTCCCACACATAAGAAAAATGTTGGTCTCGAATTTGATGATGTGGAAGATGTCACTACCACTGGCACTAAGTAAATAAGAGTTACACGTTCGTTTGTCAGGGAAAATTTTAAGAAACTCCCTCCCTAGAAAAAGTATAAAATCCTGGTGAATCCTACATTATTTTGGGTAAAAAAAAATAATATTGTTGGTGAATTTATTTAATTTGAAAGGAAAAAATATTATTTGTACTGGTGATTTTTTTTCAATTATATGAAAATTCTATAAAATATTGGTGAATCTTTCATTATTGAAGAAAATCATGATGACAGGAACCTATACCTAGAAATCATCATTATTTTATTAAGGTACTTTGAGTTAATTTTATATCTCCTGATAGGAGATAACCCTAATTTTGTAACTATTTGATGATCCAAGGTCAATGGTAGGAATTCTATTTTAGGCCAAGGTTTTAAAGGACACAAAGATTCCCCCAAAAGTCTCTAGAATAGAGACATGTGTCAAATTATTTTGGGCCAAAATTTTAAAAGCCATAAAGTCTCATTGAAAGTCTCTGGAATAGAGACACATGTCAAATCTATGTACTTAACTTGTACTCTAACTTAAATTTTGACTACATATTGGCAAATATGACCATCGATTAAGGCAAGCTTAGGAAATTGTAGGAAAATATATTCAATTTATTGTGTGGAAAAATTAATTCAATTG
>BSBK01012399.1:0-37880 GCA_027943335.1 Chamaecyparis obtusa
TATATATATATACATATATATATATATGTATGTATATATACATATACATATACATATACATATATATATACATATATATATATACATATATAATATATACATATATATATATATATACATATATGTATATGTATATATACATATATATATATATACACATATATATAATATACATATATACATATATACATATATATATATACATATGTATATATATATATATATGTATACATATATATGTATATATATATATATATATACATATATACATATATATATATGTATATATGTATATATATATATATATGTGTATATATGTATATATATATATATATATATACATATATATGTATATATATATATGTGTGTGTGTGTGTGTGTGTGGTGTGTTTGTGTATGTATATATATGTATGTATATGTATCTATCTATCTATATATATGTATGTATATATGTGTGTGTGTGTGTGTTTTGTGGTCTTAGAAAATATTCAAGTTCAATGAAAGTATGAGCTAGAAAAACAAGTTTAACTTAAAGCTCCTGGTACATATACTCTGGATCATCTCTATCTTTATTATCTATAATATTTTTTCATGATCTTCAATAAGAAACCTCCACTTTTGGTTGCCATGTCCTCTTTTTGGCAATGTCTCCAACAACAATCTTGTTGTTATAACCAAGTGACTATAATGTAGAAATTTCTAGCATGAAATGTGATCAATAATTTAACACCATTTTTTTATCTATCTTTATTTGTTGATGATAGGTGTCTTCAATACTAATTGATCTAGTGGGATATGGTTGTCCATCACCATGTCTTTAATTGATTTTGATAATTTGCATTTCGATTTCGTACATCTTAGTAGATAATAATCTACACCCTCTACATTGTCAAGATTCACAACCACGACAAAAATATCCCATGTAGACCAAAAATTAAAAACAAACGTAAAATAATTATTCAAGAATACAATAAAAAATACATGTTTTGAAAAGAACATGCATGCACACACACCTATAACAACTAAATCAAAAATACGTTGATAATAAGCTGAATATATAGGATCATGAATATTTATATTACTGTCACTATCTACATAAGGAGGCATTGCGACTAATTGTTTCATTTCTCATTGTGAAAATATCCATTTGTAATGTTCTCACATTGAGTATTTGTATTGTTCTCAATGCAGTCAACACAAGAACATGATTTTTCTCTTACTTGAATCACAAGAGGCTTGCTATGTCCCATAGTCATTACTTGATGTAAATTGATAACACCAATAATTGTTTGACAATTATAATGATTAGATCGATCAATATCTATTACACATATGAATTAAATACAAATGTACATGTTTTAGATCAAGAGTTAAAATAAATGTCTTGAACTCATATATACTTATATTTAAACAATACATTCAAATGTCAATATTTTTAAGAATTTGAACACAAGATTTTAGCTCACTTCCTAAAAATAATGTTCGTTGTATGTTGTGCCATGAGCACCAAAATGACTTTTGTACCATTCAATAATTTTATTTGAATTTTCTATGTTTACCTCCACAAGAACTCACTTTAGCAAATGGACAAGCCATATATATAAGATATACTTCTTTTTAAAGTAGATTGAGAATTCCACCTAGAACCACTTGTACCTACAAGTTCATGTTGGCGAAGTGCATGCTTCACACATGCTCTTGCTCCATCATGCTCTTCATTTCCATGTCCACTTTTAAAGAAGTTCTACAAAAAAATTATGGTACATCTAACATCTTGTATGGATAGCCAATTAAAACTTTTTTTAGACTTAAATTGTCTTGTAATGAAGTTATAATCAAATCCAAAAATGAAGTTAAAATCATGGAGTATTTTCTTTGGAAACTCTCTTGCCCTTTCTATGTGGTCACTTATGCTTTTTTAATAGCTTTTTGAACATGATATAAGTAGCTGAGACATTTCTTGATCGAGGTCTCTTCTACTAATTTATTTGGAGTTTTGTTTTCATACTAATCCCCCTTTTTTGGTGTCTTTGTCTTTTGTTTGTTTTCTTTTTTGTTTTGTTTTCCATGCCCTTGTGCATGGATGTGTGAGTTGAGATCCTTCATTTGTGGGTTTGCATGCTTAAACTTGGTGATTTATTATCTCTTTACAACTCTCTCTCTCTCTCTCTCTCTCTCTCTCTATTATGAGTATGAGTTTTCCTCACACTCCCGCTAAAGTGGAGGCTAAATGTACCATTCTAAATTGTAAGAACCTAATTAGTGTACAATTTAAGGACTATTTGGCACCCAACTTAGTTTTTTTTCTATAACAAGACCTCATATGACACTTAATAGACACCTAAATTAAAATATGGGTCTTCTCTCTCATTTCAATCTTGTTCAAAATTGAGGCTAGCCCTTATTTCTAATTTTTCTCCACTATTTTTCTTCCAATCCCATAATTCATTTCATCACCTAAGCCCTATATCACCATTTATGGCATTTATATTCTCTATCGACCTTAGAACTGGCTATACCCTATTTTCCTACATCCTCTCATTACACAGGACTCATGGTCCTAATTTGGGCCTTGATTGGAGGGTGTAGAATGACTCAACCATTCTATACTTGGGTATAGGGTGGCTCAGCTACTTTATACCCTGAAGATTGAGCCCAAATTTGAATTGGATCCCCATCTTGACAATTTAGTGGAGGATTGGGACTTATAGTTGGCCTAGATGAGTTTTAATTCATGAGATGTTGTGAGAGGTATATAAACACCCTATCTCTCCTTATTTTTTTATCCATTATCCATTATTGTCTACCCATTATTGTGATCAAGCATTCATAATAGATCTATCAAGTGCAATGAAGCAAATTTAGTTCAAGATCCATCAAGCATTCTTCTCAAGCATTCAAGGTATTCTTCTCCATAGATCTATCTTCTTTACCCATTGGAGGCCAAGATAATTAGTTTCTATCAAGAAAGGAGATGTACCCACCTCTTCAAGTCTTCTTATCTCTCCTTTAATCAAACATTGTGGTGAATTACAACATCCATTCCATGAGTTTTTGTCTTTCATGATTTCTTTTTGGGTTTTTGTATTAAGTCAAAGCTATTGCATCACCATATTTGATTACATTCAAAGAAGCATTTGCATTTCCATTTCAAGGTTGATTCCTAAACAAGGGTTTGACTAAGGAAAATCCCTTTATTCAATCTTCTTCCCCATTTTTCTATGTGCAAGAACAAGTTACACAACTCCTGGAACTTTTCTTGGGAAAATTGGGAATAGTCAGAGCATCCATGTAAGTTTCAGGTAAAAACTCAGTCTACAAAATGACTCAATTGTTGTGTACCTAGGTATAGAATAACTTAGCCATTGTATACCCTCCAGATCTAGCTTAAATTTGACTAGAGGACATGTTATAGTTTCAAGATCTCGAAATAGTAGTTACAAGTATTTTTGGGATTTTGTCTGTTCGATATTCAGATCTGAAGTCGCATATTTCTTGTTTTTATTCTAAGTGCATATAAATCTTCCTTAATTTTCATTTCTTGTCTCACTATCATTTCCTATTTCAAAATTATATATTTAGCAAAGGATCATTGATCCATTTAGCGCTTTGGATCTTCCTAGCCTATTGGGACATCTTTCTTCCGAATGTGCAACTTTGAAAAGGAGAAGTGATCTTCCTATTTACATTGCTTCCCTTTTCATATTGTACACCTAATAAAAAAATCATATATGATATTTATAACTTCATATAAATCTTACTAATTTCAAATATTAGAAAAAGTACAAAAAATAATTTAAAAAATTAGAAAGGTCTTTAAAATCAACTTGTAAAAAAATGAAGCCTTTGTTGCAATTTATGTGAAAAATCGCAACCCTTAACACAAAAAGTTGATTTTCTCTAAAAGAATTCAAGTAAATTGATTTTTTACAAAAATCAATTGAATAATTTACATATATTTTTAAATTTTTTTACAATTAAAAAAAACTATTTCCTCTTATATGAGGCTCTTCTCGCATGGTCTCTAATGTGACCATGCAAGTCAGTTTTTATTATTATGGTTGAAAGAGTTCCAGTTAGAACCATTTTAGCAAAAAGAGTTTTGGCTAAAACAGTTTTGGTCGAAAACCTTTTGGTCGAAGCAGTCTATGTGGCATCCTAAGTGGAAACCACATCACCAAAATCCCCATATTATCAAACCTTCTCACTGCTGCAGCAAATTTCTCCTTCAAATATTTAATTTATTCAAAAAAATGAGAATACCCTTTTGTAGAGCTCAAAGTCAAGAATATGCATATATAATTTTTATAATGTCTTGACTAGACTTAAAATATTTTAATTATAAAAATACTACAATTAGGTTTTTTTTTATTGGTACAAGTGGGTATTTTATTATTCAAAAAGAGGTTGATTCAAAAAAGAAAAAAAATATTGAATCACATGAAAAAAAATTTAAAAATTCAGGGATCACTAGAGGAGAGAGTTTTCTACAAGAATATATGTTTTTAATTGATTGAGATACATTTCATAGAGAAAATATGGTGGGAGATGAAAATGATTGAATTTGGGTATGTTGGAATTTAAAATGTTATAACGAAGAAAATATACATCAAAATGTATTATTTTCCATTCATTGGCTATGTATGTCATCTATTGGGATGTTGAAATCGGAAAAAATAAGTTCATTTACATTTTTTTTTGGTGGGAACTAGAACCCCTAATTTTCAACATTTTTTAACAATAGGAAAGTTGGCTTAAAATTTTTTAAAAATATATCAATTCTTGTTTTAAAAAAATAAAATAATAGGCATAAACTTCATCATTTTTTACACATTTCATCACTTCACATCATCTTCAAATTCAAAACAGGAATGTCACTTTTATGTTGTCAAAATTAATCAGTTTTGGTTTTGTTAACCTTTTCCTTTATAAAAGTGTGATACAGGTTTGTACTTTTACCCTTAGATATGACATCAGATGACTTTTTATGTACAAGTAGATCTAGTGAAAACCAAGGATCATTTAAATCCATGGATATGATTCACTCACCATACAAATCTAACAAGTCAATCATTGTTCTTGAGTTCAAAGCATAGCAAAGTTACCACGTGTTCAATTCTATATAATTACATTGTGCTTGATAACCATATATTTTATCATTAACCAAGTTTTTATAAAAATTCCTCTAAGTTTTACATATCCACTATTTTAAAGGTAAGACTTACATTTTCAAGATAATGCATAACATTCAAAATATATTGAACATTAAATCACTTGGTAAGACAAAAAGAATTCAAAATTTATGATTAAATAAATCATGATAGGTCAAATCTATATAAATATAGTTTAAATAAATCATCTCTAGAGATATATATGTATATATACTTGTTCAACCATAGTTCAAACTTAGAAAAGTATAATCTAGTCATACAATGTGTAAATTGTTCAAGGACCCATGCATATTATTTAGTCCATGTCAAGTGGTTTAGCTTTCTCTTCAATAAGATGTAATATTCAATGATGATCATCACTATGTAGTCTCCACTTACGACCTCCATGTGCACATGGAATTGGATAAAGAGATATACCAATAGCAATTACTAGGTATTGATATACCTTATTATTAGGTTGATAATCAATTAAATGAATCCCATGTTGAGAAATTTTAATTTTTTTTTAGATATGTCCCTTGCACTATAGTTGAACATGTGGGAAACAACATTCTATGGTAAGACATAAGAAAAATCAAAATATATATGTTAATAGATAAGTCATGATAGATTATCTAGATATAAGTGAAGATGTAGGAAACAACATTCCATTCCTTCTTTATGGTTTCGTTAACTTCTGTCTCTTTTTTGTGTAATGCAATAAATAATAACTAACACCTAGAATCTTTTGTAGCCTCCACTATATATCAAAACATTTCCTGCACCAAATTTATATGGAAACTTTTTTTAAAATATTAGAACCACTTTCAAACTACATGTAAGCTTGTGTGTGTGTGTATACATATACGTATGTATATAAATACATATGTGTGTCTACACACAAACATGTATCTATATACATACATATCTATATATTTGCATATGTATATACATACATATAGATTGAAATCAAAGGAATATATTCAAAGCTTTCATCCTCATATTCATCACCTGTTGATAACAACTAGTGGGCATATCCACATTCTTGGTTGTTGCATTAGTCATATTTTTCCAAAATGAACTCACAACAAAAGTTACATGAGTAATCCGTTGTGTAGAATGTCCATGCATGACTATTTATACTTGTGCCACAATGCAAAGATCTTATTTTATTTACCCTCTTACATCAATGCATTGTTCTTCTATCTACACCAGGACAAACATTATATTATAAAAAAATAGAAATATTTAAATTCAAACTAAAATAAAAAAAAGTTATATACATATACATTTATAACTTTAAATTCAAACACGTACATTCCAATATCTCCCAAAAATCTCCACGTGGAGTGTATTAGTTTGTTCTTAAAGACACATTGACTTGATTTGATACAAAGTGTTTCTTACACCATTCAACAAAATCATGTGCATATTTTATATCGTTTACCACATAATTCATTCGATGCTTTCTTAGAGGATGGTTGATGCACACTCTTGTGCCATTATGTTCACCCTTTTCATGCTCACTCTCAAAGAAACTCCACACATGTGATATATTGTCATTTTGATGATATCTACATAGTATAGAAAATGACCTTGATGATTTGAATTGTAATGCACATCCATCTGCCCATACAAAATTTACACCCTTCCTTGCCAAATATTTAAAATACTTCTTTAAGCAATGTTCTACAAAATTGATTTTATTTCTTAATGACTCATTCTTCACATTTACTATCAATACCATCCAAATATAATTGTGCATCATGTTAACACACATGCATCACAATAGTGAAATGCTCTAAAAAGTAATAATGTGACTTCTATCTCTTTTTGACATACAAAAGAGTAATTTTCTATAAACTCAACTACTAATAAAGTTGTTATAGGTGTGACAATATCTCTTAATTTTAGAAACTTTTGTGTTTTCCACTCAACAAAGAAAGCATGGCGTATGTATAGTTATATCAATTTAAGAAAAAAATCCATAAATATTCCAATAGGCATCTCATCTTCTACATAATCTAACCTTGTGGATTCTTTCCCAACATTTGTTTGAAACTTTATTTGCTTCTAACTCTTGCAAGTTACCATCTTTGTTAGGTTAGTATTGTCATTTCTCAAAGGCATTTCAACCAAGTTTGCACATGTTTTTCGAAGTCCTTTTATGTAGTTTATTTGACCAGTTGCATTATCATAATTTGATTTATCACATAAGATGTGCACTATGAATTGACTTGTACATCCATTACTTTCTTCTCTGAAAAATAAACAAGTTTCAATAAACTTATTTGTCTTCATATAATATGGCCTTAATCTTCCAAACATTGTTTTTCCAATCTTTATATGAGAATTTCAATTATAAAACACCACACATATATTCTATTATGTTATTTATAACTAATATTTTGTATGTAGATCATGATTATTTGGCCTAGCCCTATATTTTATAACATCTCTACTATTTCATGTGAAGGATGAGTGTAATTATTCCAAAAATTTGAGATCAAGTTCCTAACAATATCTGCAATCCTATTAGAATAAGGAGCTCTACCCATAATTGTCTAATTGCCTTCCAAGGTTCTATTATCCAAAACCTTTCTCATTTTCACATGTATTGTGTTAAAGTATTTCTAGTGAAACCAATTTTAATTGAAAGTGAAGAGATTTGTCATTTTTTGGGGAATTTTTCAATTAAAATAGATGTCAACATAACTCTTCTTGAAATGCTCTATTTTATGATTGAGATTATTTCCTTATGGAACCCAAATCTTTTCTAACATTTTCAATAATATCTTTTTCTAGGTGTGAAATTATCCTCTTTTTCAATGTTGAATCTACACCCAACAATTTTAATGACTCTTTTAGCTTATTATAAAGAAGTACAATTGATAGTAGTTGATCTTGATCATGTGTATCGATATTTTTGAAATAAGAAATTATTTCCTTTGCAATTCTATTGATTAACATCCTAGTAGTATGTCTAGGTTGTTTGACATAAAATTTCAATTTCTCATTATATCCATTTCAATTAAATATTCTAAATTTCTAGAATAATTTTTTCTCTTCACCACTTTAGTTAGATTCATATGATCACCCCTTATAGAAAGAAGTGATCATGACCCCTCTACAACATGTTTCTCCTCTCCTAATTTTCCTTGATGTCAAAATAAATAATAGGATCACTTGGTTATGTTCACTCGATTTGATGCATATTGTGATTAGGATCAATTGATCAGTTGGTCAGTCTAATTACATATGGTGATTATGTATATTGGTTCAGCTCATCTATATTGGTTAAGTTATTGCATATTGTGATTATGAGATCATTGTTTAGACATGGGAATCATATTGCACTTACATCATCTTCATAAACACTTATATCATCTTCATGATCCTAGTTTGGATTTAGTATGCATTTAGTTTGGATCAATCAACTTAGTATTCATATTATTTCATGTTGTATCATGATCAATACATATCATTCAATGAATCAAATTGTATTGAAGTCATCATTGAGATACTAACAAGTGTGATTAGTTGTTTTAATATCAAGGATCAATTTTAAATAAAGTTGAGAATCATATTTAGCACATTCAATATACACATAACTTTAGTATTATGGGCACATTACTGCACAATTAGTTTTGTATGGACATACTCATAGGTATATTTTAGTTTTCATAATGAAGCATCAATCAAATATTCATTGAGATTAAAGTAGTTGTCTCTCAAGTCACAAAGTAACTAAGGGTCAACATTGTCACCATGGAATTAAAAGTTGTTATGCTAGGAAGGCCTTTTGATCGACCCTCTAGCAACCCTTTATGTATCGACATCATGCTTAGCGGCACATTAAATAAACATTAAGGATGATATAGCATGCCTTAATTAGTGGCATGTAAGGTAGCGACATATTTTAGTTTATGAGTTTTTATAAAATATTGTTTTTCATTTTGAAACCCTATTTCTCTCGAGTTGGGGCTCTACCTCTGCTAAGGCACGACACTTGGAGATGAAAGTGGTATTTTGGGCCACCAAGTTAGTTGCAGTAAAGAATGAAAGTTGAAATAAGTTTGAGAATAGAATTGTGACACAGTGTGAGGATTTCTAATCAAAGATAATGTAGGATTTTGAGAAGATTGTCAACTTGTTCTTTCTAGGTGTACTCTTTTTCATTATTTTTTTTGTTATCTTTTGTATCAATTTTTTTATTTGTGTTTAAGGTTTGTTAAAATATCATTATGTCGATGTGTATGAAGGAAATTTGGTTTATGATTACCTTTCTTATTCTGAAAAGAAACCCTTGTTGGGTCTATTATCTATTAACCCAAGTTTGATATTTTCAATTAAGGATAAAATAGGTTTTGAAGGGACCCTGAAACCCTATACAAGATGGTCAAAAAAGATATTCAAATATGCCCACTAAACAAACCAGAGAAAGACCAAAGAGAGGGTTTTACCACAGGCACCCACAACCTGGATGGAACAAATCATGAAATCCCAAAACACAACAAATTATTGGAGATCAACAACTTTAAGAAAGAGAGCTATCCATTCGTCCCCCTATTATGGGACCGAAGGGTCATGTCAAACAAAGAGGAGGATCTTTAAGAAATTTTACCTTTGATAGTAACCCAACCATCTTCAATCTTAGCAACCTTATCCTGCCACACAAAAGATCCAAAGCTGAGGATCCAACACCCAGCAAAGAAACTTCAAGCAAATCATCCAGCACTGGGCCAATAGAAGCCACAACCAAAGGTCTATCATCAGAAGGAACCACTGAACCAAGGCAAGTAGGGCCCAAAATACCAACCATACCAGCAACCCTAGTCCCACCAGAAACAACAGTCAAAGAAGGTTCAGCACCAACAGGCCCAGAACCCCCAGTAGGACCATCATCAATAAAAACCAACAGAGAAAGAGCAGAGTTAATTACAGCAGTCTTAGAAATATTCCTAGTAGCCATAGAAGAAGGGGCAGTTGGAGGGATAACAAAATCATCCTTCTCAGCAGCTTGAGAAGAGTTTTTCATAATAGTATAGTGTTGTGTAGAAGCTCCCTTCCACCAAGAGGGAGAAGATTTCTTTTTCTAAATTTCCAGGCCACATTGGGAGGAGACATGGCCAATTTTAAAGCATATACGATATCTGAAGGGAATGCCCTCATAGTCAAGCTATTGGATCTAGGATCCTAATGAAGATTCTATTTTTATTTTAGCTGGGAGGCTCTTCGAAATGTCAAGTTCTACTAAAATACGAGCAAAGGTGGAATGAAAAATATTGTAGGAATCATGATCCAACATAAAAAAATCCCCCAAAGCCTCCCCCACCTCCTCAAGGATGGAGTCCTACCAAAGGTGAAGAGGGAGGTTCGAGAGTCTGACCTATATAGGGACTTTATTGAAAACTTTGAATGAGGGATTAAAATCTAGATGCCAGGGTTTGATCATAAGCATAAATTTATCATCCTCCCAGCAGAAAAAATTATTGCATAGAATCTTGATTCTATCCTCAGCCAGTTGAAACTTAGCAATGAAAAAGTCCTTTTCCATAGGGAAGATGTAAACTAAATCTACAAGCAGAGGTTCCCATTTACATGTAATCCACTTGTGCAGAAGGGGGTGGCTAGGCTAGAAACCCCTAAAATGACAAATCAAACCATGATCTTTAAAGGTTTTTGAGTTGTTCTCCATATCCTCTTCAGCCACAGAAGAGATCCTAACCGAAAGGGAGCCACGCACAGGAACTGGAGAAGATAACCTAGGTCACTTCTCCACCACTGAAGGCTTGGAGAAAATATTAGCAAAAGAATTCTCTAGAGATCCAGAAACCACTCGATCATTAGGAGGATAATCTGCCACCAAAACCCTAGCCTGCATCACATCATGGAAACTCATCCCCACAGGACCAAGCAACACCACAGAAGAGGGTGTTGGCTAAAGAGAAGTAGAATCCACCAAAGGAAAAGTAGAGTGGGTGCCTTCAGCTGAAATGGGAGCAAGAACTTTCCCACTCGCAATGAAAGAAACAACCCTTTCTGGGGAAAAGAGTACCTCCCAAGCAGAGGAAGAGTCCTCATGTAGGGTAGGGGGAACCAGATGGGATAGGGCAGCAGAAGAAGCCGACTGAACAACAATAGGTGGTCTTGGAGCAGACGGCCTACCCATTGCAGAAAAAAAAATGAATTGTTAAAAAAAAACCCAAGTTTGATGTTTTATTGCATATATCTGATGAAATATTCCTTGCTTAACTTGGAGTCAAGTAGGGTGACAATTTTGAAATTGTTTTTCATTTGGGTATTGTTATTTATGTCTTAAATTTGTTGAAATTTTTTTCGCAGTTCTTTCTTCAAATGAGAATAAAATATTTTTATCCTAACCTGACATACATAATGTGCATTCTTTTGTTTTGGTTACAACCCTAGTCAAGGGTCTGTGGGTTTCTAAGATGTAATATGGTATTAATTTTATCTTGAGTGATATTCACATTCATGCATGCCTGTGTTCACACTTTTTCCATTTAAGTATCTCTGATTTGGTTTGTCAAACCGAGGTATTAGTTTTTGTTAAACCCGAGTATGGAAATGTGGTAAACTAAAGCAAGATTTTTCTTATGAGGGTTTTAATTTGATAAGGTTTTTGTTTCAGTGGTTAAGGTATTCAATTTGAGAGTTAGTGGCATTTATAGTTTGAGAAGAATTTGTTCTTTTCTTAAAAGATTAAAAAGTAGATATGATGTGATTAGTTGAGTAGAGATATTATATATCATAGTACTAATTTTGAACTAGGATATAGCATTATATGTGTTAAGAATATTTTATACATTGTGAGACATATTTATGTATTATTATTGTGTGATAAACACAAAAACATATACATTCACACTAAGTGACATAAAATGGAACATACCTTTATTTGATGATGATTCTCAGGAAGTTGTTTTTGGTTCCTATGATTAGTTTTGGTTCAGTTGATTAGTTTTCATGATGTCTTATATATACTCAACAATGAAATATTTTGGATATGCAGAAAGAGAGAATATTTTGGATTTTATTGAAATGCATTTTTATTACTTGTGCGCAATCAGATGTACTAATTAGAAATACCTAATTGAGGTTATAGGAGTTTATAACTTAGTAACATACATTGTTACACAAAAATATTATTTGTGTTTAATATTACATGGTAATATGTTATAATTACTATGCAAAATCAAATTTTCTGACTCTGTATGTATGGAAAGTTGTAGTGAAGTGTAAATCCAATGAGGCATAAAGACTATTAGTGAGATAGCATTATCAGTGAGGCAGTTGTACAATGAGTGAGACATTTTAAAAAGATATTTCAGATTAAGCTAGTGAGACATTTTGAGTGTTTTTATTTCCCAAGGGGGTTTCCACTCAGGACATATCTTGTGTTACAATTTCATGTACATGTCTTATCTTTATTTTTTTTTATCTCCATACATTTCACTTAAGTTGTTGTATAAATTTGGCTTTAAAAATTGATACATTATTTCATATGATCGATTCACCCCCCCCCCCCGAGTGATATTATAATCCAACAATTGGTATTAAAGCCATATCCTTCCTCTTAGAGTTTTCCTAGTTAGGGAGCACTTTATGGATATTCAAAAACATCTTTGTGAGGTCCAAGGATAAAATAAAGGAATTTAGCCTCTAAGATTGAGAGTCAAAGAAAACTTCTTAAGTCTATTTAAAAAGATCTCTATTTCTTAGAAAAAAAATATTGTTCTATTGCTGTAGAAATTGAAAGCTTACAAAGGACTTATTAATTTTAAGGAGTGAAAAATGAAAGGATGGAACTAGGCATGAAAAACTATAAGGTTTCTAGATACGATCCTTATCTATTTGCTTATTATCCATATAATTTGCATTACAAAAATAATTCAAATAGATATAGCATGATGTCTAGAAAAGGAGCAGTTCTAAAATGCTCTGGTTGTGATCTGTTTGGACATATGGCATTTTTTTGTGATCCTAAATTAGTAAAAAAACAAAGTAATCAGATTGTGTGGAAGCCTAAAGTAAAAGAAAATGCTTTAGTTGTTCAAATTGTACTTCATTATAATAAGAAATAATTATGGTACTAGATAGTGGTTGTTCTCACCATATGACAGGTGATAAGTCTAAATTTATTCAATAGGAAACTCATTCAAGAGGATCTATTAAGTTTGGAAATAATTAAAGTTTGAAATCATTGGAAAAGGGACAATTCTTCTTGATAATGAAATTCTTGTAAATGATGTATACTATATTGAAGGAATGACATATAACCTTCCCAATGTGAGTCAGATATGTGATAATGGTTTTGATGTAAATTTTTCTAATCTAGGATGTGAAATCAAGAAAAAGTCTGGTAAAAATATTGCTAAAGGATACATAATAAGTGGTGATGTTTATAATATTTTTGAAAAATCTGGAAAAGCTAAAAAAAATGTTTAAGATAAGTAAAAATTAGAATGTTAGGAATTTACCAATCCTAACAAAACCTAGCAACAATGCTTTCAAAGTGTGTCAAGAGGGTAAAAAAACTAAGGTCAGTTTTAAACCAAAAAAATATACTACTACAAAGCCTTTACAATTGGTTCATACTGATTTGTGTGGACCAACATGAACAAAGTCTTTAAATAATGAAAGATACTTTATGCTTTTTATAGATGACTGTACAAGAATGACTTGGGTCACCTTTCTAAAGCATAAAGATGAAGATTTTGATAGGTTTAAAGTCTTTAGAAAGATGGTTGAAAAGGAATCTAATTTAAAACTAGAGTGTCTTAGATTAGACAAGGGCGAAGAATTTACTTCACAAAAATTTATTGATTATTGTGAATAACATGGTATCAAAAAATAATATTATGTTCCTCGTACATCTCAACAAAATGGTGTAATCAGAAGGAAAAACATAACAATTAAAGAAATGGCTAGGACGACGTTGCAAGATTTGGGTTTATCTAATTGTTACTGCAAAGAAGCAATGCATACTGATGTCTATATCTTAAATAGACTTTAGTTAAGAGTAAATACAAAATTCATTCTCTATGAATTATGGTATGACAGATCAACCAATGTAGGATACTTTAAGATTTTTTGTAGCAAGTGTTATATTAAGAGATATAGTGATAACATTGGTAGTTTTGAATTAGGGTGTGATGAAGGCATTTTCTAGGGGTATTCACCCATAACAAGGCTTAAAAATGCTACAATAAAATATTAAGACATATTGTAGAAAGTACAAATGTTAAATTTGATGATAAAATGAATGGCTTATCAACAAAGGAAATAGAACTTCCTCAAGAAATTGTTCAAATATCTGATCTAGAAACTGAACAAAAATTAGAAGAATAAATTGAACAACAAAATCAACCTGAAGAGCCAATAAGGTCTATTGCCAAAAGATCTTCAAAATTACTTCATAAAAATCATCCTCAAGAGAAAATAATAGGCGATCAAAGGGATGGAATTCAAACTAGAAAAATTTGAGAACAAGTACATTTGCATTTAATATCTCAATTTGAACCTAAAAATTATGTAGAAGCTAGTTCTAATGAACTTTGGATTAAAGCTATGCAAGACGAGTTAGTTAAAATTGAGCGTAAAAAAACATGGGAACTTGTTCCTAGACCTAAAAATAAAAATGTAATCGGTGCAAAATGGGTTTTTAGAAATAAACTTGATGATAAAGGCAATGTAGTTAGAAACAAAGTGAGATCAGTGTGCAAAGGGTACTCTCAAATAGAGGGTATTGAATTTGATGAAACCTTTTCACCTATGGTAAGACTTGAGGCAATTAGGATGTTTCTAGCTTATTCAGTCTATAAATTTTTTAAATTCTATCAAATGGATGTAAAAATAGCTTTCTTAAATGGATATTTAGCTGAAGAAGTTTACATGGAACAACCATAATGGTTTGTGTGTACAAGAAAGGAAACATATGTTTATAGACTTAGAAAAGCTCTATATGGTCTAAAAAAGGCACCAAGATCTTGGTACTCTAAATTAGATGCACATTTGAGAGAAAAAAGTTTTACCAAAGGGGTTGTAGACAACAATTTTTATTTTAAAATAAAGGGAGAAAATATTTTGGTTGTGGTTTTATATGTACATGATATTATTTTTGACACCAATGACAATGATTTATGTTTTGAATTTCCTAAAATTATGACATCCAAATTTGAGATGTCAATGACAGGTGAAATGTCTTTCCTCTTGGGTTTGCAAGTTAGTCAACTTCATATAGACATATTTATATCTCAGAATAAATATGACAAAGAAATGTTGCATAAATTTTAGATGGAATGGTGTAAACTAGTTATTACACCCATGGAAACTGGTTGTAAACATCAAAAAGATGTTGATCAACTTGATATAGATCATACTCTCTACAGGTCTATGACTGGTAGTATTTTGTATTTAGTTTCCACTAGATCTGATATAATGCATTTTGTTTTTTTGATCTAAATATTTCAGTCATCACCAAAATTATCATATCTAAATATTGTCAAACGAATCCTTAAATATATTGTCAGTACTCTTGACTATGGACTTTGGTATCCCATACATGATGACTTCACTCTTTGTGCCTATACGGATGTTGATTGGGCGAGATGTCTTGATGAAAGAAGAAGTACATCAGGTGGTGCTTTCTTTCTTGAAAATAAATTAGTCGTATGGCATAGTAAGAAACAAGAATCTATCACTCTATCTACTGTTGAAGGTGAACACATTGCAACAATATCTTGTTGTACTCAAGCTCTTTGAATGGCTCAAACTTTGAAAGATATTCAAATACTTGTTCCTAAACCAATACGTATCTTTTGTGATAATACCAGTCCTATAAATATTTCTAAAAATATAGTTCAACATTCTCTTAGTAAACATATTGATATTTGGTACCATTTTCTTCAAGAAAAGGTTTTAGAAAATGAAGTTATTTTGGATTGTATTTCTACAAAAGAACAAGCTGCATATATATTTTTACTAAACCTCTATCTAGAGAATTTTTTGAAAGCTTGAGGGAGAGACTAAAAGTCTTTCCTCTCACTCATCTTTCCTAATTCACCAGTATTTACATGAGGAGGAGTTTCTTTATTCTTGATTATTCCAACATCTCATCTGTTTGTGAGATATCTCATGATATCTCTCTAGTTTTCTATAGATCTTGATTTATTTAGAAGCATTGGCATTCTCAGTTTCAGATCATTTTCTTGGTTATCAACATTTTATATTTTTGTTGGATGATTATTAGCTTACAACTTTATATCACTCTGATTTTGATAGTTGGATTCAATACTATGTTTATATTGATCACATGATGATTATCCCCATATTAATGATTACTGATGTTCTTAGCTTCATGATGCTACAAGGTTTATTCTATGATTATCTAGATTACTTGGTGGGCTACATGTATATTGATGTTTCATTTTGGTGTATCAATTGCACTATTTTATTCCCCCTTCTTTGTCCTTGTTGTCAAGTAGGGGGAGAGAATTAGTGTTTTTAGAGAAGGCCAAAGGAGGAGTTTGTTGCTCCTCTCTTGATTGTCCCTGATGTCAAAATAACTAATAGGATCACTTGGTTATGTTCACTTGATCAAATGCATATTGTGATTAGGATCAGTTGGTCAATTCAATTACACTTAGTGATTATGTATATTGGTTTAGTAATTGCATATTGTGATTATGAGATCGATGTTCACATGTGGGAATCATATTGCACTTGATGTATTCAACTTGCATCATCTTCATAAATACTTATATGATATCTTCATGATCCTAGTTTGGATTTAGTATGCATTCAATTTGGATCAATCAATTTAGTATCCAAATTATTTCATGGTGTATCATGACTGATCAATACATATCATTCAATGAATCACATTGTATTGAGGTCATCGTGGATATACTAGCAAGTGTGATTGGTTGTTTTAATATTGGTGATTAGTTTGAAATAAAGTTGAGTATCATATTGAGCACATTTAGTATACACATAACATCAGTATTACGGGCACATTACTGCACAATCAATTTTGTATGGACATACTCACATGTATATTTCGGTTTGCATAATGAAGCATCAATCAAATATTCATTGAGATTGAAGTAGTTTTTTCTCAAGTCACAAAGTGACTAAGAGTCAACATTGTGACCATGGCATTTAAATTTGTTATGCTAGGAATGCCTTTTGGTTGGCCCACTAGCAACCCTTTATGTATCGACATCATGCTTAGTAGAGCATTAAATAAATATTAAGGATGATATGACATGCCTTAATTAGTGGTATGTAAGGTAGTGACATATTTTGGTTTATGATTTTTTATAAAACATTGGGTTTCATTTCAAAACCATAGCTCTCTCAAGCTAGGGCATGACACTTAGAGATGAAAGTGTTCTTTTTGGCCACCAAGTTAGTTGTAGTAAATAATGGAAGTTGAAATCAATTTGAGAATGGAATTGTGACATAGTGTGAGGATTCCCAATCACAGATAATGCAGGATTTTGAGAAGATTGTCAACGTGGGATTCTTTCCAAGTGTACTCTTTTTCATGATTTTTTTTGTCTTTTGTCTCAGTTTTTTATGTTTGTGCTCAAGTTTTGTTAAAATGTCATTATGTCGATGTGTATGAAGGAGATGTGGTTTATGATTACCTTTTTTTATTCTGAAAAGAAACCCCTATCAAGTCTGGTATCTATTAACCCAAGTTTGATTTTTTATTGCATATATCTAATAAAATATTATTTTCTTAACTGGGTATGTGCAAGATCATGAGGGGCCAAACTATGCCCTTAAGTGGCAATGAAAAATCAGCAAATCACGGTTAGTGAACTTGACGTGAAAATTTCAACTAGCTATCAACCTAATATCAAAAAGTTGTAAGAATAGAATCTGTAGAAAATTGAATGTAGTTTCTAAAATACTAGGCCTTTTTTGAAAAAAAGTTAGTATGATTGGTGAAAAGTATAGATTTCAATGCAGTAGTACAAAAATTTCTGGAAAAAACTAAGATGTAGGTGTATGTCTGACCACCTTAATCATAATCAAATGATAATATTTTATTATAAGATTTTATATATAAGTAGTGGACTCATGCTCGGATGTGATGCATATTTTTTTGTAATTTTATTCCAAAAAATAATTAATTATGAATTTTTTGCTACAACATTTTCAGAATAAAAAAACACCCGTGTCTGACCACCTTAACTCATTCAAAACTTTGCAAAATTCAAAAAAAAAATTCCTTATAGTAGGCGAAGTATAGAATGTGACGCATTTTTTGGATTTCAAAAATGTTATACCGTTTGAAAGTTATAGTCATTTTTCAATCGGTATATAAATTAGCACTTTAGAGGTAACTCAATTAGAAAATAACTAATAATTACTTACCGAATTCAAAATTTGACAGCAATTATATTGATAGAAAGCTGATAATCTCCTTAAGATACCCTTTTTGTTTCGTCAAATTTGGGTGAAAAAAAAGTTGTCAGCTACATGGTTGAAGTTTGGAACTTAGAGAAACAGGGTAAAAACACATTTTTGAGACATTTCAATAGTTGACCATGTAGGTTTGGTGCACAAAGTAATACTGAGCCTAATCAGGTACCCAATATTTTTGGGTACCCAAAAATGCCAACAGAATTTTGATTTTTAACTTTTCCCTCCCCTTTCTCTCTGTTAAAATCTCCAACGCCTTTCTCCCTCCCATTTCTCCACCCTTCATATGATATATTATATATCAAAAAATATATGTTAGATTATATATTATCTATATTAAATATTATATAATATCAAATATATATTAAATATTATATAATATACATTTTACATTAAATATTATTTAATATATATTAATATTAAATGTTACATTATATATCATATATTATATATTATTTTATATGTATAATATATTAATATGTATTTTACAACTATGTACGAAAGGTTGGAAGATTGCAGAAAAAATCATGGATGACCATTGAAAGAAGCAAAGGAAATCAATCAACCATTTAAAAAAAATATGGGCAACCATTGAAATAAGTTATTTTGCTGGAGGCAAGAGGAGAAAACTTTCGCTAATTTGCAATGGCCCAATGTGAAGGGAGTAGCTCTACTTCCAGATGTATTTTAGGTTGCCCATCAATACAGTTTGGTGAAGAAGGGTGTACATTTTTTGATTCCTACTGCTCCAATTGTTACCAATTTGTGCCTCCTAAATACTGTGAAGATTGCCATACATGTCTTCTATACAAACTTTGCGGGGTTAAGGAAGAAAAAAAAATACTTAGGGCATTCAAATGTGTCAAAAGGGGTCATGGGGACTTCCTATGGGTCCTAGTACCCCTTATCACACGTACTAGGACCCCTAGGAAGTCCTCATGACCCCTTTCAACACATTTGAACACTCAAGTGTGTCCGAAGGGGTCAAGTCCCCATGACCCCTTTCGACACATTTGAACACTCAAGTGTGTCCAAAGGGGTCGTAGGACCCCTTCGGACACACTTGAGTTTCAAATGTGTCGAAAGGGGTCATGGGGACTTCCTAGGGGTCCTAGTAGGCCTTATCCCCTTCGAACACACTTGAGGGTTCCAATGTGTGGAAAGGGGTCATGGGGACTTCCTAGGGGTCCTAGTATGCCTTATCAAATGTTAGGACCCCTAGGAAGTCCCCATGACCCCTTTTGACACATTTGAACCTTCAAGTGTATCCAAAGGGGCACTACGACCCCTTCGGACACACGTGAGTGTTCAAATGTGTCAAAAGGGGTCATGGGGACTTCCTAGGGGTCCTAGTACACCTTATCATGCGTTAGGACCCCTAGGAAGTCCCCATGACACCTTTTGACACATTGGAACCCTCAAGTGTGTCCTAAGGGGTCCTATGACCCCTTCAGACACACTTGAGGGTTCAAATGTGTCAAAAGGGGTCATAGGGACTTTCTAGGGGTCCTAGTATGCCTTATCACATGTTAGGACCCCGAGAAAGACCCCATGACCCCTATTGACACATTGGAATGCTCAAGTGTATCCCAAGGGGTCCTATAACCCCTTAGACACACTTGAGCATTCAAATGTGTCAAAAGGGGTCATGGGGACTTCCTAGGGGTCCTAGTATGCCTTATCATGCATTAGGACCCCTAGGAAGTCCCCATGACCTCTATTGACACATTGTAATGCTCAAATGTGTCCTAAGGGGTCCTATGACCCCTTCGGACACACTTGACCATTAAAATGTTTCAAAAGGGGTCATGGGGACTTCCTTGGTGTCCTAGTATGCCTTATCACGCATTAGAACCCCTAAGAAGTCCCCATGACCCCTTTTGACACATTTGAATGCTCAAGTGTGTCCAGACCCCTTTGGACACACTTGAGCATTTAAATGTGTCAAAAGGGGTCATGGGGACTTCCTAGGGGTCCTAGTATGCCTTATCACGTGTTAGGACCCCTAGGAAATCCCCATGACCCCTATTGACACATTTGAATGCTCAAGTGTGTCCTAAGGGGTCCTACGACCCCTTCAGACACACTTGAGCATTCAAATCTATCACAAGGGGTCATGGGGACTTCCTAGAGGTCGTAGTATGCCTTATCATGTGTTAGGACCCCTAGGAAGTCCCCATGACCCCTATTGACACATTGGAACCCTCAAGTGTGTCCTAAGGGGTCCTACAATCCCTTCAGACACACTTGAGTATTCAAATGTGTCAAAAGGGGTCATGGGGACTTCCTAGGGGCCCTAGTATGCCTTATCATGTGTTAGGACCCCTAGGAAGTCCCCATGACCTGTTTCAACACATTGGAACCCTCAAGTTTGTCCTAAGGGGTCCTACAAACCCTTCAAACACATTTGAGGGTTCAAATGTGTCAAAAGGGGTCATGGGGACTTCCTAGGGATCCTAGTATACCTTATCAAGCATTAGGACCCCTAGGAAGTTCTGATGACCCCTTTTGACACATTGAAACCCTCAAGTGCGTCCTAAGGGGTCCTACGATCCCTTCGGACACACTTGAGGGTTCAAATATCTCCAAAGGGGTCATGGGGACTTCCTAGGGGTCCTAATATGCCTTATCACGCGTTAGGACCCCTAGGAAGTCCCCATGACCCCTTTTGACATGTTCAAACCCTCAAGTGTGTCCTAAGGGGTCATAGGATCCCTTAGGACACACTTGAGGGTTCCAATGTGTCAAAAGGGGCCATGGGGACTTCCTAGGTGTCCCAGTACGCCTTTGAATATGGTTAAAATGGAAACATAGCAATGTATCTAACATTCAACACTTATTCATTTGAATTGCAATTGGAATTGGAATAACCTAAGTAAATTTAGAAATACATTAAAATTAACTAGGTCAAGATACATACCTCATCATGAAATTGATTTGTAAATACCTATTTTCTAAATTCCGTGTACACTTTCAGGCAATTTTGCAACCTATTCTAGACTAGAAATGTCAAGATGAAGAAAACCCAAAAATATTTCTTCAAGATGGCTCAGGTCGGGTTTGACCCTCATAAAAGGTCAAATACTACATTTTTATTTGAAGTCTGATTCTGATTATGTTCGCAGATCCCGGAAGTTCGGTGAAAAGGGTACTCAAATCTATCCTCTGATTCTTGAAACAACAACTGTAGATATCTGAAAAAGGAGAGTTTTTGGGGTGGCTATATAGGGTTTTGCCTTAGTCAAACCCCCGTTTTGGTGATCTCCACCTCCATGAATAGCTGATTGAAATAGAATGTGTGTGTGTATGTATTGAAAGTGTAATGCCAAGATCTAATACTCTAGATCAAAACCCTAGCATGAATATGTATGAAATAACAATGCATATATTTGAATGAGATAGAAAATCATACCAAGCCCCCAAGGCTAAAGTACTTCTGCCAAACTCACAATCTATAATTGCTACCCCATGATTGAATCTTTGAATGCTTGAAAGTTGATAATGGTGGATCAAGGAAGAAAGGACCCCTCTTGCTCCAAATATGAATTCACAAAAATTCTTGATGTCAACAATGGTTTGATCCTCTTTCCATCTTGCACCTTCACTATTCCTTTCTTGCTTGAATCATTTCTTGCACTTGAGAGCTTGCAATTGCTTGTGATGAAATGTTCTCACAAAACTTGATGATCCAAATGAGAGAGGAAGGCCTCCTTTTATAGTGAACTAGGGCATAATCCTCTGGAGGGGCCACCTTGGAGAATTAAATCCCAATTAGGTCCTAACCTTTAGAAAATATACCTAGATTAAATGCTATTAAAGGATTTACCATCCTGAAACCCGAAATGGCGAACCCGAAGGCGAGAAAACAAATATCCCAAAAGCCTGATGTCAGAAAATGAAGGATTTTGAAAATTTGAAGGAAGGGGTCAAAGTCAAGGTTGGACCTGACCTAGTTAGGTTCGAGCTCGACCTTGACCTTGTCAGGTTCGACCTTGAATTTGACCCTGGTCCCAGATTTTCTCAGAATCAAGTCAGGAGGTCCCGGGGATGCCCAAAAACCTAGGATTGATGCCAGAACATGACAGAATGTCAGGGACGGACATAAAATCCTATGATTGCTATGATGAAGACTAGGAGGACCTATTTCTAAGTCCTACCTAGAAAATAGAGCCATGGAAGAGGGAAATTAAGGAGAATCTCTAGGATCCTAACCCTAATTTCACCTAGAATGAGGAAGATGAGCGCAAAATGCATCCTAAATGCAAATCTATCATGATATATGTACTAAAAGAGGGTGCTAAACCTATCTAGATGGAAGTGCTTCCATTTTAAGATAATACATTTAGCCCCCACTTTAGCTTAGATATGACACTACGTGAATATGCAAGCTAAAGTAAGAAAACATCATAGTAAATGAAAAGGATATAGCCAAGTCCTCGATGTAAAGATCCTGTAGAAAACTATTAGAACCTGCAACACACAAGGTTAATGAAAATCTATAAATCACCTAAAGCTTACTATATGATAATTTGAGAAGTGTATAAAGCCCCTTATGCCCCCCCCTATTTCGGCTTTCTACTTCGGAACGGTGAAACAGGGTGATAAGAAAAACTCTATATATTGGAGATGTAGAGTGTTAAAAAGGCCTTTCCTAAACCAATTAGAAGGATTCCAAACCTTCCTAAACTAGTTCAAGGAATTAGGTATCTGAATCACAATTCCAACGCCACCGATGGCATTGAAAACAGAGTTATCGAACTCAAGTTATGATGAAAAGAGTGGATGTTTGTCAAAATGCATAAGAAAGAAATTTCAAGTTTACCCTAAGAAAACCCTAATTTTAACTTAGAAAAGAGATGAAAAGAAATATTTACTCATTCTTACCATTTACAAATTCGAATCGAGAAAGCAAGATGCCGAGAAGAGAGGAACTGCAAGCGACACGCCTGGAATCTTTGAGACATAGCTTAGCTACCGGATGGCCACTACTCGAAGTGAGTTTGTGCTTTTATCCACCTTTGTTCTTTTCAAATTCTTGTTTTTTATAGGTTAGGTTGATTTTACCCCATTTAGGTCGACATTGACCCATCTAGGTTGACTTTGACCCATGAAGGTCGACATTGGCCAGAGGGTTTTTGTCATGTTTTGAGATGAGGTTGACCTTGACCCAAAAAGGTCAACCTTGACCCAGTAAAGTTGACATTGACCCAGTAAGGTCGACATTAACCTAACTGAGGTCAGCTTTGACCTAGTTCAGTTAGTTTTGCAGATTTGATGATGTAGATTACTAATATGATGCTTGTTTGTGCTTGCAGGATCTAATCTGCTTCCGAGAGCATCCCTTTGGGGAATTGCTAGTGAATATCAAGGAGAGATTATCTGAGCTGGAGGATGAGGAGATGTAGTTACTGAGGGATGTAGGATTGTACTAGGTATCAATCCTTCCACAGATCAGACTACACCAAGCCATGCTATCAGCTTTGACAGAGAGATGGGATGAGGATACATGCTCCTTCCATCTTCCTTCTGGTGAGATCACAGTGACTTTAGAGGATGTCTATAGGATCATGTGGCTTACAGTCTGAGGGGAGACTATCAAAACCAGGGCACAGTGTGGTAGTGAGGAGATCCATGCAAACACAGAGTACTGTACAGGTGTGCGTCCACTGATACGGAGCTGATCAGATCAGATCCTACTATCTACCATACTATCAGGCCCTACACCTTTAGTATAGAAGGTGATGTTGTGTATAGTAGCCTTGGTTGTGTTACCCAACTCAAGGGGTACCATATTTTTTTCACCTCTAACACATCTCATACATAAGATGGAGAGAGAGAGGACCATGTTCTCATGGGGTCGCAGCATGCTAGCTCAGCTATACCATGAGCTAGGTCAGCTAGTGAGGTATCAGCGGGAGAGTCTATCGATACACATAGTTCTGCAGATATGGATTTTTGAGCATTTCACATGCACTCATCCATAGGGAGCACCAGTGATGGTAGATGTGAGCACAACGAGAGCCTTTGCATATCCTTTGAGAGATGTTTGGCAGTTTGGTGATATGCTCTATTGGAGAGTACATCTAGATCGCATTGCCAACACTGATGTGATATGGAGACCCTATTGCCAGATGACAGAGTGGCCTGATACACGATTCCAGATGAGACATTCACAGCAGTGTAAGCTGCTAGAGGGTCATCAGAGTCATATAGTGATGCCCTACTATTATGATCGGGTGAAGAGGCAGTTTGGCCTTTTACAGGGAGTCCCTAAGGTAGTACCTCACTATGTACATCTGACGAGATACTATCAGAGACCTAGTGCCATACGCAGACCATCGATAGAAAACATAGAGGATAGTGATTCAGAGGAGACAGAGGATAGAGAGGTACCATCAGATGTAGCCTATTTAGGTGTGAGCTAAGATTACATCAGGTACTAGAGTTTGGAGGGGACCCATCCTATCTTTCTTGAGGACTATCCTATAAGTGATCTAGGATTTATAGAGGGGACACATCGGGATAGTGGAGCCACCGAAGAGGATGAGGATATCAAAGATGAGGAGGATCACATCTCTGAGGGAGATCCCATGGAGGAGGAGAGAGCAGATGAGAGAGTAGAGGAGAGAGTTGAGGACATGCCCCCAGCTGGTGATACTAGTACAGATATACCTATTACGCGTGCATCACCATTGAGGTCACAAAGGCCCCCATGACCCCACATAGAGAGACCACCATCGAGGCCTAGATATAGTGAGCATGGAGAGAGTAGTCACTCCATGCCCCCACCATCTAGGCACTTTAGTGACATCCAGGAGGGAGACCCAGGTATAAATTTTATTGAAAATTGGTTGAATATTTGACATAGATAGGATAATGGACTGATAGAAGTTTTCTTTCTAGAGCTAGCATAGCAGAGTGGAGGAGTTTTGTATCCGAGGTTCTCAAGGATAACATTATATGCTACCGACTACCAGCCGATGAGCGAGAGTCTTCCATTGGTCATAGAGATCCCAGCAAACATGCCGACATCTTTGTATGTATCCAACAAGAGCTGAGGATGTGCAGAGAAAGAGAGGAGAAGCTGATGGCAGAGGTGCAAAGTCTCCAAGAATGTGTACAGGGTATGAGAATATCTCAAATCCATACACGGACACACAAATCTTCATCTTCCCATATCAGAGCAGAGAGATCTAGGAGTCATTGGCCATCAGAAAAACATAGTGATAGACATAGTGATAGATAGGGCCATTGGCCTCATATGTATCAAAACTTGAAAAACTATATTTTTTGATGAATGAAAACTTTCTTTACTGATTAGTTCTATGGTTGATTAATTTGCCTTCATCAATATAAAACTTAATAGAAAGAAAGAAAGAAAGAAAGAAAGAAAGAAAGAAAGAAAGAAAGAAAAAAAAAGAAAAGTGCAAAAGCATATTCAATATGTAATTTTTAGTAAAACTACATAACCTATAAAATGAATCTTTATAAGGAACATATAAATGCACAAGGAACAAATGAGATTAGGGGTAATAACATTTAAGATGCATAATATTAATGGGTTCCTTATAAGAAACACCATCCATATCAGCTAGTTTATAAGTAGCCGAACCAAAGTCCTCAATAATAATAAAAGGTCCAAGCCAATTAGGGCTAAATTTTCCTTTGTCACCTCGTAAAGCATTCACATTCCGTTGATTCTCATAAAGAACTAAGTCACCAACCACAAATGTTCATTTAATTACCTTATGATTGTATTGTTTCTGAAGAGATTTATGATAAGCTTTTATATGTTCTAAAGCATGTATTCGTTGTTCATCAAACATTTCTAATTCTTGTAAGCATTGTTCATGAAAAGTATCTTTATCAATTATCCCATGAAACAAAATACATAAAGAAGGTATTTCTAGTTCCAAAGGCATAATAGCATTAGTACCATAGACCAGGTTATAAGGAGAAGTACCTGTGGCGGTACAAACACTAGTCCTATAGGCCTATAAAGCATAAGTCAGTTGAGAATGCCAATCTTTTGCATGCTTATTAACTGTCTTTCTCAAGATTTGTTCAATAATTTTATTTGATGCTTCAACTTGTCCATTAGATTGAGGTTAATAAGGAGTTGAAAATCTATGTTGAATCCTATATTTCTCCAAGAATTTCACAACTTCTTTTATTTTAAAAGATGTTCCATTATCCAAAAGTATCGTCGAAGGAATACCAAATCTTGTTATGATATTATTAAGGATGAAATCACAAATAACCTCCGTTGTTGTTGAATGAAGAGGGACAACTTCAACCCATTTTGTGAAGTAATCCGTAGTGGTGAGAATATAAGTATGTCCTTGAGAAGAAGTCGGTGAGATTTTTCCAATAAGGTCAAAGCCCCAAATACTGAAAGGCCATGGAGAAACTTGATTACGAAGCTCACAAGTAGGAGCATGAATCAAATTACTATGTTGTTGACATTGAGGACATTTCTTAACAAATATGAAAGAATCATGTTCCATTGTTTGCCAATAATATCCCATTCGAAGAAATTTATTAACCATGGATTTTCCCCCAAAATGTCCCCCGCAAGAACCAGAATGAGCCTCTGCTAAAGCTATAGGAATTTCAGTTCTATTGAGGCATCTTAATAATAATCCTTCATAAGAGTGTTTGTAAAGCGTATCACCTAAAATGATGTACCATGCTACAAGTTTCCAAATACGATTACACATGTTCGATGTTGCTGATTCAAGAAAAGTACCATCTTTCAAAAAATGAAAAATATGTGAATACCATTCATCCAAATGCAAATTGAAACAGGTAGAAGTAAGCTTGTCAGAAATTGCAGGGCATTTAAGAGTTTGTATAGTAAATTGAAAGTTTTCAGCATTGTTCTCAAGACAAACCAAAGAAGCTGCACTTGCCATAGTATTTGCATGTCGATTATCCTTCCTAGGTAAAGTCTGGATAGTATAAGAGGAGAATTGTGAAAGCACATCAAGAGCTAAATCTCTATATTGTGTCATTTTAATATTTTTAGTCTGATATCCTCCTTTAATCTGTTCAACTATCAGTTGTGAATCACCATTTATTTGTAAATGTTGCATATTGAGAGATGAAGTTGCTCGTAGTCCAGCTATAAGAGCTTCATACTTTGCAATGTTATTAGTACAAGGAAAGGTTAGTTTATATGATAGAGGGATGGGTTTTTTTGTAGGGGGAATCAAGATGATACCCACACCAGAACCTATTTTACACTTAGACCCATCAAAATATAATTCCCAAATATCATCCTATTGAATAGCTAGAATATTATCATCAGGAAATTCTATAGAAGTAGAACTTTCATCTAGGTAAGGACTAGGAGCTTCGGCTAGATAATCTGTCAATGCTTGTCCCTTAATAGATTTTTGAGAAATAAAATTAAGATCAAACTCGGTGAGCATCATAACCCATTTTGCTAACCGACTAGAAAGATCAATTTGTGAGAAAAGATGTTTTAACGAATCAAACTTGACAATCACATTAACTTCAGCATTTATAAGATAATGCCCGAGTTTCTGACATGCATAAACTATGGCTAGACATTGTCCTTCTAAATCTGTATATCATGTTTCATAATCAATTAAAGTCTGACTAATGTAATACACATGTGTTTCTTTACCATTATCATCAATTTGAGCTAACAACGCACTTACGGCCCATGGAGTCGCTGAAGTATATAATTGAAATGGTTTATCAAAATTTGCAGGATGCAAGATAGGAGGATTCACAAGATACTCCTTAAATTGCTCAGAAGTTTTCTTACACTCCTCATTCCAAGAGAAAATGGTATCCTTTCTAAGCAAGGAAGTAAAAGGGATAGTTCAATCCGCTAAATTAGAAATAAAGCAACGAATAGCTTGTATTTTTCCTTGCAAACTTCATAACTGAGAAATATTCTTAGGAGGAGACATATTAACAATAGCTTCAATCTTTTCAATATCTACTTCGATGCCTCTCTTAGAGATTATAAATCCTAAAAATTTACCATAATCAACTCCAAAGACACACTTCTTAGGATTCAACCTCATATTATAACTTCTAATCCTTTCAAATATCTGTCATAAAATAGTAACATGATCTTCTCTTTGTATAGATTTTGCCAAGATGTCATCCACATAATCTTCAAGAATCTTATGAATGTAATCATGAAAAATCAGAGTCATAGCCTGTTGATAAGTTGCTCCCACATTTTTTAATCCAAAAGGCATCATAACCCAACCAAAGGTTCCCCAAGGTGTTATAAATGCAGTCTTAAATTGATCTTCAAGAGGGATAAAGATTTGATTATATCCTAAAAAACCATCCATAAAAGATAACAAAGAATGGCTTGCTGTTGAATCCACAATCATATCAATATTAGGTAGCGGGAAATCATCTTTCAAGGATGCCTTATTTAAATCTCTAAAGTCAGTGCGCATCCTAATCTTATTTTCTCCTTTTGACACAGGCACAATGTTTGAAATCCAATCTGAGTAATCAATAAAATGGATAAATCTAGAGTCCAATAGTTTTTCAATTTCACCTTTGACCAACAAAGAAATTTGTGTATTCATCTTTCAAATTTTTTATTTCACAGGTTCCATATTCGACTTTAAAACAATGTTATGAGTAACAATTTTAGAATCTATACCTGGCATATCTGAATATGTCCAAGCAAAGATATCCTTAAATTCGAGCAAAATGGAAACCAACTGATCACGTTCATCCTGATTCAAACATTTCCCAATTTTTATCCTCCTTTCAAAATCATTTTCATCCACTTGAATATCAATAGTTTCGGTGATTAAAAAATCACTTCTTAGTGGAGGATCCATCGGTAAAGGAAGAATATCTTGTTCTTCATGTTCTCCAAAATAACCATTTGCTTTTAAGCAATAAGGCTTTCCTTGTTTGTGATGAAACTTAGGTAGATCCTCATAAACCCCTAAAAATTCCATTAAGACTTCATCCTTAGGAAAAATATCCAAAGAGGATTGTTGATTAAGGTCAATAAGCAATGGGTTAACCAACTTCAACTGTCCACTGCAAATATGATTAACATTAAGAGGAAAATCCGATGGTTGTCTATAAGGATTAAATCCTAATCCATATGTATGATCATAGACCTCATTATCCAAAGGTACTTGTATACCTTGTTCATATTTACCACATCCTTTCCCATTAAATCCTGATATCTTAAGCAAATGATAACCGGGACCATATCTATCAGTCATGTCAGAAGGAGTTCAAGGAGTAGCATACGTCACAATGTCATAACAATCAAGCTTTATAGTGTCAAGTGTTTCATTAATCGAAGCGGCAACGAAATTACTTTTTAATTCTTCAGACAACGGGGAAGAAATAAAAACTTTTTTCTCAAATTCATTATTTTGTTTCATGAATTCCAAATCAGAGACCTTGTATTCTCCTATAAACGTAGGATTAAAATCCAATGTCCCCCAATCATCCTCATTCAAAGAAGAAGAAGATGGGGCTTCTTGTTGTTGAATCTCAGGTTTTTTTATCTCAGATTGTTGTATCTCCGATTGTTTTTCAATCTCTTTACTAGGTTGAATAGGTTCAGAGTTCTTGGCATATTCAACATTTAAGAAAGGATTTGGGGCATCATCAATTGTAATGTATACATTAAGTTATTATAGATGAACCTAACCTTGCAATGAAGGGTAGAAGGAACTGCATGCATAGTATGTAACCATGGTCTTCCTAAAAGAAGATTATAATTGAGAGGTCCAGGCATAACATGAATAGGAGTATTTAGAATAACTGGACCAACTTTAACAGGTAAGGTAATAATGCCCAAAGTTCTTTTCGCAATATTATCAAATCCACGTATAGGAACATTATCAGGTTGAATGGTAGATAGATCAACCTTAATTGCCTTGAGCATATCCATGCTACAAACATTGAGTCCAGATCCATTATCAATTAAGGTTCTTTGAATAATACTCTGATTAATAGAGACAGCCACCATAAGAGCATCATATTGATTCTACACCTTTAGGGAAGGTAAGTCATTATTAGAAAACACAATAGGAGGTACATAAGGCATAGTATGCATATAATCCAAAATAGAATGAATGTTCTCTTGATTAGGAGGTGAAGCAGGAAGAGTAGATAAAGCTTTTTGCAATGCCTCATGATATGTCAGGGAAGTTTGAAGTAATTCCCATAAAGATGTCTTAGTAGGAGTAGCACGTAATTGGTCAACTAAGTTGTACTCCTTAAAGGTAGATGGATACCTAGGTGCTTGAGGAAGCATAGGTTGAGAAGGAGGTAAAGAAACTGGAATAGTAGGCTGAGGGTTATTCCATGTGCGATAAGCATGGGAAATGGAATTAGTGTTATCAAAGAAATCCAAAGGATCTCTAGGTTTACCCTTAATTGTTATATGAGGACATCCTTTTACCATCATCAAAGATGTAGGATATATCATTTTAGGTTTATCAATGTTGCAAATAGTAGGACATGAAGGTAACCATGCACACACCCTATGGTAAAGGTCAATTGGAGAGATTGTGGAGGAGAGTGAAATAGGAATAGGATCCATGGAGACTATATTCAAACAATTTTCATCCTCACTACCATGTACCTCATTAGGGAATCTATCCTCTTGTACAATAAAAGCCTCATCAAAGTACTCAAAACAAGAATCATACATGTTGACTACAAAGAAAGCACTAAAAGCATGAAAATGTAAATATTTTTGTATTTTAAAAGGAATTTTGCAACTTTTTTATGTTTTTTGAAATAGAAATACAAGAAAGAAATATAATCTTATGCAAGATTTAAATCTAACACCATAAAAGAAAGAGTTTTCATAAATGGGTTCACCAAAATGAATATGGTTAAAATGGAAACATAGCAATGTATCTAACATTCAACACTTATTCATTTGAATTGCAATTGGAATTGGAATAACCTAAGTAAATCTGGAAATACATTAAAATTAACTAGGTCAAGATACATACCTCATCATGAAATTGATTTGTAAATACCTATTTTCTGAAGTCCGTGTACACTTTCAGGCAATTCTACAACCTATTTTAGACTGGAAATGTCGAGAAGGAGAAAACCCAGAAATATTTCTTCAAGATGGCTCAAGTTGGGTTTGACCCTCATAAAAGGTCAAATGCTACATTTTTTATTTGAAGTCTGATTCTGATTCTGTTCGCAGATCTCGAAAGTTCGACCAAAAGGGTACTCAAATCTATCCTCTGATTCTTGAAACAACAACTATAGATATCTGAAAAAGGAGAGTTTTTGGGGTGGCTATATAGGGTTTTGCCTTAGTCAAACCCCTGTTTTGGTGATCTCCACCTCCACAAATAGCCGATTGAAATAGAATGTATGTGTGTATGTATTGAAAGTGTAATGCCAAGATCTAATCCTCTAGATCAAAACCCTAGCATGAATATGTATGAAACAACAATGCATAGATTTGAATGAGGTAGAAAAGCATACCAAGCCCCCAAGGCTAAAGTACTTCTACCAAACTCACAATCCGTAATTGCTACCCCATGATTGAATCTTTGAATGCTTGAAAGTTGATAATGGTGGATCAAGGAAGAAAGGACCCCTCTTGCTCCAAATATGAATTCACAAAAATTCTTGATGTCAACAATGGTTTGATCTTCTTTCCATCTTGCACATTCAATATTCCTTGCTTGCTTGAATCCTTTCTTGCACTTGAGAGCTTGCAATTGCTTGTGATGAAATGTTCTCACAAAACTTAATGATCCAAATGAGAGAGGAAGGCCTCCTTTTATAGTGAACTAGGGCACAATCCTCTAGAGGAGCCACCTTGGAGAATTAAATCCCAATTAGGTCCTAACCTTTAGAAAATATACCTAGATTAAATGCAATTAAAGGATTTACCATCCTGAAACCCGAAATGGCAAACCCGGAGGTGGGAAAACAAATATCTTGAAAGCCCGATGCCCGAAAATTGAGGATTTTGAAAATTTGAAGGAAGGGGTCAAAGTCAAGGTTGGACCTGACCTAGTCAGGTTCAAGCTCGACACTGACCTAGTTAGGTTCGACCATGAATCTAACCTTGGTCCCAAATTTGCTCAGAATCAAGTCAGGAGGTCCCGGGGATCCCCAGAAACCTAAGACTAATGCTAGAACATGACAGAATGTCAGGGACAAACATAAAATCCTATGATTGCTATGATGAAGACCAGGAGGACCTATTTCTAAGTCCTACCTAGAAAATAGAGCCATGGAAGAGGGAAATTAAGCAGAATCTCCAGGATCCTAACCCTAATTTCACCTAGAATGAAGAAGATGAGTGCAAAATGCATCCTAAATGCAAATCTATCATGATATATGTACTAAAAGAGGGTGCTAAACCTATCCAGATGGAAGTGCTTCCATTTTAAGATGATACAGCCTTATCATGCATTAGAGCCCCTAGGAAGTCCTCATGACCCCTATTAAGACATTGGAATGCTCAAGTGTGTCCTAAGGGGTCCTACGACCCCTTTAGACACATTCAGCATTCAAAAATTTCAAAAGGGGTCATGGGGACTTCCTAGGGGTCCTAGTATGCCTTATCAGGAATTAGGACCCCTAAGAAGTCCCCATGACCCCTATTGACACATTGGAATGCTCAAGTGTGTCCTAAGGGGTTGTACGACCCCTACGGACACACTTGAGCATTCAAATATGTCAAAAGGGGTCATGGGGACTTCCTAGGGGTCCTAGTATGCCTTATCACATGTTACGACCCCTAGGAAGTCCCAATGACCCCTATTGACACATTGGAATGCTCAAGTTTGTCGTAAGGGGTCCTACAACACCTTCAGACACACTTGAGCATTCAAATGTATCAAAAGGGGTTATGGAGACTTCCTAGAGGTCCTAGTATGCCTTATCATGCGTTAGGACACCTAGGAAGTCCCCTTGACCCATATTGACACATTAGAACCCTCAAGTGTGTCCTAAGGGGTCATACGACCCCTTTGGACACACTTGAGCATTCAAATATTTTAAAAGGGATCATGGGGACTTCCTAGGGGTTCTAGTATGCCTTATCATGCGTTAGGACCCCTAGGAAGTCTGCATGACCCCTTTTGACATATTGGAATGCTCAAATGTGCCCTAAGGGGTCCTACGACCCCTTCAAACACACTTGAGCATTCAAATATGTGAAAAGGGGTCATGGGGACAACCCCTTAGGATACACTCGAGCATTCAAATGTGTCAAAAGAGGTCATGGGGACTTCCTAGGGGTCCTAGTATGCCTTATCACATGTTAGGACCCCTAGGAAGTCTCCATGACCTCTTTTGACACATTAGAACTCTCAAGTGTGTCCTAAGGGGTCATAAGACCCCTTTAGGTGCACTTGAGGGTTCAAATATGTCAAAAGGGGTCATGGGGACTTTTTATGGGTCCTAGTATGCATTATCACGCGTACTAGGACCCCTAGGAAGTCCCGATGACCCCTTTTGACACATTGGAACCCTCAAGTGTGTCCTAAGGGGTCGTATGACCCCTTCAAATAGACTTGAGCATTCAAATATGTCAAAAGGGGTCATGGAGACTTCCTCAAGGTCCTAGTACGCCTTATCATGTGTTAGGACTTCTAAGAAGTCCCTATGACCCCTTTTGACACATTGGAACCCTCAAGTGTGTCTTAAGGGGTCATACAACCCCTTTGGACACACTTGAGCATTCAAATATGTCAAAAGGGGTCATGGGGACTTCCTAGGGGTCCTACTATGCCTTATCACGTGTTAGGACCCCTAGGAAGTCCCCATGACCCCTTTCAACACATTAGAACCCTCAAGTGTGTCCTAAGGGGTCCTACGACCCCTTCAGACACACTTGAGGGTTCAAATGTGTCAAAAGGGGCCATGGGCACTTTCTAGGGGTCCTAGTATGCCTTATCACATGTTAGGACCCCTATGAAGTCCCCATGACCCCTTTTGACATATTAGAACCCTCACATGTGTTGTAAGAGGTCCTACGACCCATTCGGACACACTTGAGGGTTCAAATGTGTCAAAAGGTGTCATGGGGACTTTTTTGGGGTCCTAGTATGCCTTATCAAGCATTAGGACCCCTAGGAAGTCTCCATGACCCCTTTGGACACATTAGAACCCTCAATTGTATCCTAAGGGGTCATACAAACCCTTCGGACACAATTGAGGGTTCAAATATGTCAAAAGGGGTCATGAGGACTTCTTAGGGGTCCTAGTACACCTTATCACGCGTTAGGACCCCTAGGAAGTCCCCATGACCCTTTTTGACAAATTAGAACCCTCAAGTCTATCCTAAGGGGTCGTAGGACCACTTCAGACACACTTGAGGGTTGAAATGTGTCAAAAGGGGTCATGGGGACTTCCTAGGGGTCCTAGTATGCATTATTACATGTTAGGACCCCTAGGAAGTCCCCATGATCCCTATTAACACATTAGAATGTTCAAGTGTTTCCTAAGGGATCCTACGACCCCTTCAGACACAATTGAGCATTCAAATATTTCAAAAGGGGTCATGGGGACTTCATACAGGTCCTAGTACGTCTTATCACCCATTAGGACCCCTAGGAAGTCCCCATGACCCCTTTTGACACATTAGAACCCTCAAGTGTGTCCTAAGGGGTCGTAGGACCCCTTCAGGCACACTTGAGGGTTCAAATGTGTCAAAAGGGGTCATGGAGACTTCATAGGGGTCCTAGTACACCTTATCATGTGTTAGGACCTCTAGGAAGTCCCCATGACCCCTTTTGACATATTGGAATGCACATGTGTGTCCTAAATGGTCCTACAACCCCTTCAGACACACTCAAGCATTCAAATGTGTCAAAAGGGGTCATGGGGACTTCCTACAGGTCCTATAAGAAGTCCCCATGACCCCTTTTGACACATTTGAACCTTCAAGTGTGTCATAAGGGGTCCTACGACCCCTTCGAACACACTTGAGCATTCAAGTGTTTCGAAAGGGGCCATGGGGACTTCCTAGGGGTCCTTGTACACCTTATCACGCATTAGGACCCCTAGGAAGTCCCCATGACCCCTTTTGACACATTAGAACCCTTAAGTGTGTCCTAAGGGGTCCTACGACCCCTTAGGACACACTTAAGGGTTCTATTGTGTCAAAAGGGGTCATGGGGACTTCCTAGGGGTCCTAGTATGCCTTATCACATGTTAGGACCTATAGGAAGTCCCCATGACCCCTTTTGACATATTAGAATCTTCAAGTGTGTCCTAAGGGGTTGGAGGACCTCTTAGGCCACAATTAAGGTTTAAATGTGTTAGAAGGGGTCATGGGGACTTCCTAGGGGTCCTAGTATGCCTTATCACACGTTAGGACCCCTAGAAAATCCCCATGACCCCTTTTGACACATTGGAATGCCTCAAGTATTTTCGAGGGGATCCTAGTATGCCTTATCATGCGTTAGGACCCTTAGGAGTCCCCATGACCCCTTTTGACACATTAGAACCCTCAAGTCTTTCCTAAGGGGTCGTAGGACCCCTTAGGACACACTTGAGGGTTCAAATGTGTCAAAAGGTGTCATGGGGACTTCCTAGGGGTCCTAGTATGCATTATTACATGTTAGGACCCCTAAGAAGTTCCCATGACCCCTATTGACACATTGGAATGCTCAAGTATTTCCTAAGGGGTCCTATGACCCCTTCAAACACACTTGAGCATTCAAATATTTCAAAATGGGTCATGGGGACTTCATAGGGGTCCTAGTATGCCTTATCACGCGTTAGGACCCCTAGGAAGTCCCCATGACCCCTTTTGACACATTAGAATCCTGAAGTGTGTCCTAAGGGGTTGTAGAACCCCTTAGGACACACTTCAGGATTCTAATGTGTCAAAAGGGGTCATGGGGACTTCCTAGGGGTCCTAGTATGCCTTATCATGCGTTAGGACCCCTAGGAAATCCCCATGACCCCTTTTGACACATTGGAATTCTCATGTGTGTCCTAAGGGGTCATACAACCCCTTCAGACACACTTGAGCATTCAAATGTGTCAAAAGGGGTCATGGGGACTTCCTAGGGGTCCTAGTACGCCTTATCACGCGTTAGGACCTGTAAGAAGTCCCCATGACCCCTTTTTACACATTTGAACCCTCAAGTGTGTCCTAAGAAGTCCTACGACCCCCTTCGAACATACTTGAGTATTCAAATGTGTCAAAAGGGGTCATGGGGACTTCCTAGGGGTCCTAGTACACCTTATCACACGTTAGGACTCCTAAGAAGTCCCCATGACCCCTTTTGACACATTAGATAGCTCAAGTGTGTCCAAAGGGGTCATAGGACCCCTTAGGACACACTTGAGGGTTCCAATGTGTCAAAAGGGGTCATGGGAACTTCATAGGGGTCTTAGTATGCCTTATCATGTGTTAGGACCTGTAGGAAGTCCCATGACCCCTTTTGACACATTTGAACCCTCAATTTTGTCCGAAGGGGTCATAGGACCCCTTTGGACATAATTGAGGGTTCAAATGTGTCAAAAGTGGTCATGGGGACTTCCTATGGATCCTAGTACACCTTATCATGTGTTAGGAACCCTAGGAAATCCCCATGACCCCTTTTGACACATTGAAATGCTGAGGTGTTTTTGAAGGGGTCCTAGTATGCCCGATCACGCGTTAGGACCCCTAGGAAGTCCTCACGACCCCTTCGGACACACTTGAGCATTCCAATGTGTCAAAAGGGGTCATGAGGACTTCCTAGGGGTCCTAACGTGTGATAAGGCATACTAGGACCCCTAGGAAGTCTCGATAACCCCTTTTGACATACAATTTAAATATTATGATCTATAAAGTTTATATATATATATATATAAAAGATATTATAATATAAAATATATATTAATATATAATTATATAAATAATACATATTAAAAAATATATAAAATATTTACATAATACCCCTTAAACGTTATATATATATATATATATATATATATATATATATATATATATATATATATATATATATATATATATATATATATATAATTTGTACATATAAATATAATATAAATTCATTAAATATAATTATATACAATACATATTAATATATAATTATATTTAATATATATTAAAAATATATATTAAAATATTTACATCATACCCCTTTATACTCCTTAAACGTTATATATATATAATTTATACATATATTTATATAATATAAATGTTAAATAAAATTATATACAATACATATTAATATATAAAAAATATATTAATTTTAAAATAATATATAATAATATATTAAA